>JZKD02S1899494.1:482103-507977 GCA_000966675.3 Picea glauca
TCTCTGTTAACCCATTTTGATCCACAACAAACCTGTTCTGCCTTGCTGAGCCCAACAGGGCATGCTAGTGCTCCCATTCTTGCTCACCCGGCGACGATTCGAGCACGAACACTTGGTATCATTTCCTTCTTTCTTTGTTTATTTTCTATTGTACCATTAACTGTTGGTTTGTTGCACTTTACTGCTTTTCTAGTATTAGTTGTTGGGCTACTAGATTTATCCACTATGGCAGCGTGTACCTACTCTTTTCCCTTTTCTCCTTTATTTATTGCTATTAGAACTTTCCATTTCTATGTCCATTCTTCTAGTACCCATTGGAATTATTTTGTTGCCATGCAATACTGCATCTTTAGCCACGTCTTCTTTGGGTCTCTTTTGGTTTGTATACATATATTGTGCCTGGATTCCTTAAAATCAGATATCCCCTCATGCTCCTTCACCACTTCAGGTGGAATCCTCCATGTATCTACAATTTTCTCATGTATGTACATCCAAAAAATTCTTGAGTTGGATTTCACCTACTTGGCATCTGTGTTGTGTTGCGGAGTTTCATATCTTGTTGCGCCACACTTTCCTCTTCTTTCACAAAAAAATGAATACTTCGATTTTTCCCATGCCTCTAGAACTATTAATATCAACAACCAAGAATAGTGGAAATCCATTCCAACATCCATGCAATTTTCTAAGAATAGGTTGAGAAAATGCGGTGACCAACTAAGAATTGTACCCTTTGTGAATTGTGCAGCTGCTACGACTACCCCTACATGTGCTTCTTCATTGTGACACTTTCTAAGTAGATTGTAAGCCATAAAAGTCATTGAAAATATGGTAGCTAGGTCATTGATGTTCTAAATGATAATACTTTTGTTTCCCCTATCAGTGCCAAATTGGGCCTTCACTTCTTATGTAATATCCTTTTACTTTGTTTTGTCATCAATATACTACTCAGGATTTACACCATCTGTTGGCAATCCTGTAAGATTAGAAATTATGTTGAAATCGATCAAGATAGGTCTATCCATCCATAAAACCTTCCATGTATGCATGCCAACATTTGTTTTACACATGCCTCTAGAACTATCAATATCAACAACCAAGTGTAGTGGAACTCCATTCCAACATCTTGTGCATCCATGCAATCTTCTAAGAATAGGTTGAGAAAATAAAATGCCAGACTAAGAACTGTATCCTTTATGAATTGTGCAAATTCTACGACTACCCCTATAGGTGTTTCTTCTTTGTGACACTTTCTAAGTAGCTTGTGTTAAATTATGAGCTTGATTTCTTATACAGATTAATTCTTTTATTTTCTTTAATACTTTGATTCCAGCTTAATACACTTCAACAATTTCAAATCATAATCGAATATCAATAATTATGTAGATAAGTAAAAATGCATATCAACAACACATATACCCTAGGAAAACCCTTTATAGGGAGAAAAACCCCATCAAATAATATTCCTTTATTGCATTAATAATGTAATATCTCTTACAAATATCCACCATGAATGTACTTCTCTCAAAGAGCTTGCCAAGATGACTCTGGCTTGAAAAAGACTTACAAGACCTTTCTGAAATACACATTCGATATGATGCCTCTTTATCACTAATGTGCTCCTCTATTACTTCACCCTCCACTTGCATATGAAAACTCTGTTTCAAAATTGTGTTGCAAAAATGTCTTGCAAAAACTGTGTTGAAGAGAGGATTCAACCTCTTCTTATATAGGTAGAAGAGGGGTAGAGAAGAGGCTCGAAATAGTAACTTGATTGCATGCATTAGTCATAACTTAGCTTCATACTTTAGTTCGAACTTCGAACTAGACTTGAGATCCGTTACAACTCAGCATTACACTTTAGTTCGAACTTTAGAACTAGACTTGAGATTGCTTACAACTCAACATTACACTTTAGTTCGAACTTAGAACTAGACTTGAGACTGACATGCTTTAGTTCAAACTTAGAACTAGACTTAAGACTTTAGTTCCAACTCAACGTTACACTTTAGTTCTAAGATAGAACTAGACTCAATAATTTAGTTGCAACTCAACATTACACTTTAGTTCTAGACTCAAGACTTTAGTTGCAACTCAACATTACTAAAAATAGAGCTTGATTCAAGACTTTAGTTGCAACTCAACATTACTAAAAATAGAGCTTGACTCAAGACTTTAGTTGCAACTCAACATTACACTTTAGTTATAACATAGAACTAGACTCAAGACTTTAGTTAGAACTCTTGACAAGGCAATTCAAAATTCTCTTCATGGTGGATAATGTTTACACGTGCCAAGGCACTAGATCAATACAATTACATCATTTGCAATCTTAGGAATATCATTTGTTTCTAGCTCATAGGAATTTTACATTCAACTTAACTTTTGCTAGATACCTTGAATTTTTCTCATGGCTCACAAGGTTTGACTAGGCTCACAGAGGTTGCATGTTCCCCCTGACTTTTGCACTAGTTTATCTACGCTCACAGAGGTTGTACGTTTCCCCTGACTTTTTCACTAGACTGTCTATGCTCACAAAGGTTATACGGTCCCCCTGACTTTTGCATTAGATTCACATAGCATCTTGTTCATCCTGACTTTTGGTTTGACTCACAGAGGTTGTTCGTTCCCCCTGTATTTTGTCAATACCTCACAAGATTGGTTGATTCTCCAAATCTCCCTGGCTAGCCTCAGGGTGGCCCATATGGCATATCATTGGAGAATGATTGTCGATGTTGCCAAATTTAACACTCCCTCTCAGTGAGGGAGTCATTCTCAACCACACCAAGCTTGCCTCTCAGCTACACAAACTGTCTCAAGGTCAGAGGCTTGGTCAGGATATCAGTTACCTGTTCACTCATGGCTATGTACTGTAACTTTACAGTTTTTCTCTGGACCAAGTCTCAGATGTAGTGGTACCTCATGTCAATATGTTTTTACCTATTATGAAATACTGGGTTCTCTTGTCAATTTTATGCAACTTTGATTATCACAGAGAACCATCGTCGTCTCAAGCTTGTCACCAAACAACCCAGAAACCAATTTTTGGAGCCATACTGCTTCCTTGCTAGCATCACTTGTTGCAATGTACTCAGCCTCTATTGTACTCTGTGCTATGGATCCCTACTTTCGTCTTGACCAAGAGATCATAGAGGATCCTAAACTGAAGAAGTATTTGGAAGTACTATTCCGATCCACTAGGATTCCTGCCCAGTCAACATCTGCATACCCATGTAGAAATAAACCACTACTTGGCACTGGATGTATATCTCAGACCATAAGTAATGGTCCCTCTAAGATATATCAAGATGTGATTTGCTGCCACCCAGTGTCTCTATCTCATTTCAGTCATGAATTAACTCATTGCAATCACTGCATAACATATATCTGGCCTAGTGTGGATCATGTGCATCAATGATCCAATCAGCTGCCTATACATGGTGGGATCCACCAAATATGAACCTGTATCAGAATCATGCAACTTCTTCAGGTTGGTAACCATTGGAGTAGACATGGATTTGAAATCCATCATACCAAACCTCTTTAGTACATCCACTGTGTATTTTCCTTATGTCGGAAATATCTCACCCTGTCTTTTCCACACTTCCAATCCTAGGAAGTAATGCATGAAGCCTAAGTCTTTCATCTCGAATTCTGAGGTTAGCTCCCTCTTACACCAGGCTATTAGCCCTTCATTTCTGGTTAGAAAGAGATCATCAACATATAGGATTAGTATAGAAGGTTGGTTGTCTCTTACCTTGAAGTATATATTTGCATTAACATCACTTTTCTAAAAGCCCGGGCTTTTAAAAAAGCCATCAATCCTATCATACCAAACTCTAGGATCCTGCTTAAGACCATACAAGGCCTTCCTTAGCTTGCATACATGAGTGCCTTTGTTATGCAATATAAAACCATCTGGTTGTTCCACAAAGACTTCATGTTCAATATTTCCATTCAAGAATGTTTTTTTTACATCCATATGATGTAGTTTCCAACCAAGTACAAAAGCTAAAGAAATAATAGCTCGAATGTAGGTATACCTGGCTACAGGAGAAAATGTCTCTTTGTAGTTGATTCATTCTTTCTGAGTGAAGCCTCTGGCTACAAATATTTCTTTGAAATTTTCCACACTTCCATCAACTGCATGTTTTATCTTATAGATCCATTTGGAAGAAACCACTAATTTGTCTTTTGGCCTTGGTACAATGTCCCAAACATTGTTATTTATAATAGACCTGTATTCCTCAAGCATGTAATCCTTCCATACTTGTAATTTATATTCTTCTTCAAATGAAGAAGGTTTGGAATCACTAATGCTTCTCATAAGTGCAAGATAGCCTCCAAACCTATGAGGCCTCTTCCTTTCCCTGAAAGTTCCTTTGGGAGAAGCTATCCTTTCTTCTTCCTGCACTATTTATTTAAGCCACCCTGGATTCCTTTTGGTTGGAGGTTCTTTAAGAGTTCTTTATAACACTTCAGTGGGTTCTAGTGGCTCATTACTTGGCCCTTCAAGAGGTTCCTCCCTCTGATCATATGAATCCTCATTTTCATAAGAGGGTGAAGTTGGTTGAACTGCTTCTGAATCTTTCTAAATCTCTCTGGATTTATTAAATGCGGCTTCCTCATGGAAATTCATATCTCTGGTTACCTCTATTTTCCTTTGACTTGGGACATAAATCATATAAGCTTTGGAGTTCTCACTGTACCCCACAAAAACCCCTTTCTTGCTTGAGGGTTCCATATTTGTCCTCTTTTCCTTAAGGACATGAATATACACAGGACATCCAAATATCCTTAGATTCCCTTATTTAGGTTTGATCTCTGAGAATACTTCTTCAGGAGTCTTGTCCTTCAAAATAGCATGTGGACACTTGTTCTGAATATACATGGCAGTGTAGGTAGCTTCTGCCCATAAAGAATTTGGTAGATCCTGGTAAAACATCATTACTTTTGCTGCCTCACAAATAGTCCTATTTTTCCTCTCAGCAACACCATTTTTCTGAGGGTTATATGGCACGGTCAACTGTCTCTTGATTCTTGCTGACTTGTAGAAATCCTCAAACTGAAGAGATTTAAACTCTCCTCCATTGTCTATTCTAAATATTCTGATGTGTTTCCCTATCTACTTTTCAATAAAGGATTTATACTCTTTGAATTTATCAAATGTGTCACTTTTATCTTTAAGAAAATATATCCAACATTTTCTTGAGTAATCATCAATAAAAATGACATAATACAAACAACCACTGAGTGAGGGAGATGAAATGGGACCACATACATCAGAATGAACCAGATATAAGATGCCCTAAGCTCTGTTGTCACTACTAGGAAATAATTTCTTTATATTTTTACCTAGCATGCATCCCTTACAAATTTCAATTTTACTAAGAGAAACAGAGGGCATGCCACATACCATGTTCTGTATACCTGGAAGAGATTTGTAATGAATATGTCCAAATATTATGTGCCACAACTCACTAGAGCTAGTTGCATCATGAGCCAATTCCTAAACTGACTGTCCTAACACGACATATAGTCCTCCACTACGAGTTCCAATGGGTTCTGTTGTACTTAAGTGGCTACCTTTAGCCCATAGTAGTGCCTTCCTATCCTTGAAGATCACCCAATATCCCTTGTCCTCAAGGGTTGCAACTCATAGTAGATTCTTCTTGAGCCCTGGAACATATAATACTTCATCAACATGAAGTCTAGCCCCAGATTCCAATCTAAAGGAGATAGATCCTACTCCCTCTATCTTGTAACATTTTTCATCCCCAAGCTCTACTTTCTCTGCAAAATATTTTGTCTCGAAATATGAGAGGATATCCTTGTACCCTATCATGTGCTTTGATGCACCACTGTCTACTAACCAATTTTTCGGCCCCGTGGAAACTGAACTAGATAAAGCAGAAACCAAATAATACTCTTTCCTATTTTCTTTCTCATTATAAGAAATTTTCTGATTTCTTTTAGATTCATCATCCTCAGCAGTTGAGGTATGATGTTTCCATTTCCTAGGATATTTCTTTCTAAACCAACAATCTTTAGAAAAATGACCCAACTTATTACAAATAAACCATTTAAACTTAGATGTATCAATATTATTGCCTTTGAATGTACCTTTGATGTTTGGCTTCCATTGAGAGCCTTTCTGGAAAGTGTCTTTCTTCTTTCCCTTGAATCTTGATGCTAAAGTTGAGTGCTCTTCTTTTGTTGGCTCGCTCCTGGTAGTTGTGCGACTCTCCTCCTGGAGGCAATCATGCCATAACCTCTCAAATGTGGGATGAATCTCTCTCCCACTTACACTGGATACGAAGGTCTCCCATGAAGAAGGAAGACCACCAAAAATGGCCTGAACTAAATCATCATCATCCACTGTCACCCCCGTGACTAGAAGATGATCTCTAATTTGAGATATCCTGGAATAGAAAGATTCCACCGATTCACCTTTCTCAATCTTCAAATACTTAAGCTTGTGCTTAAGTTTCCTCTCATGACTTGGAGCTTGTTTCTCATACAGATTCACCAAGGTATCTATACAATCCTTGGTAGTCATCAACGAAGTCTGGTTACAACTCTTGACAAGGAAATTTGAAATTCTCTTCATGGTGGATAATGTTTACACGTGCCAACGCACTAGATCAATACAATTACATCATTTGAAATATTAGGAATATCATTTGTTTCTATCTCATAGGAATTTTACATTCAACCTAACTTTTGCTAGATACCTTGAATTTTGCTCATGGCCCACAAGGTTTGACTAGGCTCATAGAGGTTGTATGTTCCCCCTGACTTTTGCACTAGTCTATCTATGCTCACAGCGGTTGTACGTTCCCCATGACTTTTGCACTAGACTGTTTATGCTCACAGAGGTTGTATGTTCCCCCTGACTTTTGCATTAGAATCACATAGCATCTCGTTCATCCTGACTTTTGGTTTGACTCACAGAGGTTGTTCGTTCCCCCTAGATTTTTTCAATACCTCAAAAGAATGGTTGATTCTCCAAATATCCCTGGCTAGCCACAGGGTGGCCCATATGGCCTCTCATAGGAGAATGATTGTCGATGCTGCCAAATTTAACAGCTTGAAGGCCATCAAATTCATTGCAAATATGGTAGCTAGGTCATTGATGTTCTTAATGACAATACCTCTATTTCCCCTATTAGTGTTGAATTGGGCCTTCACTTCTTCTGCAATATCCTTTTCCTTTGTTTTTTCATCAATATACTACTTAGGATTTACCCCATTTGTTGGAAATCCTGTAAGCTTAACAATTAAGTTGAAATTGATCAAGACAGGTCTATCCATCCATAACAACCCTCCATATATGCATGCCAAGATTTTTTTTACACATGCGTTAACATCCTTCTGCCTACTGAAGTGTGGGATATCCAATAAATTCATTATTTTGGTGTTATACAACCATGTAATCCATTGTTTGGGTTCCATTATCATGATTCCTTTTGAATTTGACCCTCTTTTTTCCATGTAAAAATCCTCCACGAGCTATGGAAACTTGAATACCTTTGTCACATGATGATCCATGTATCTCATCTTGGGAAAACATCTTAGTATATATTCTACAAAGATGAATGAATATGGAATGTGGGGCACTGATAGAAAAATATGTGTTTGTGTGCGCATTGTTGTCACTGCTTTCATTTTCTTTGACAACCCTGTTGTTGTTTCTTCTTGGGTTCTTTCCTTCTGCATTTATTCATCTATGTCATGGTCATACTTGACCTCCATGGGTTCCTATGATTTAGGCTTATCTTTTTCTATCTTATCACTATCATCTTCACCTTTTTGTCCCTCTGTGTGCACTACTCCTGGGTTTTTTGTGCTAGGGTTTGTTGTTGCACTATGGTTTCTCCCTTGCATTTCTTGGATGACTACCACTACTTCTTCTTCTAGTTTTTCTTCTTCGACTCGTATCGTAATTATTGATTCAATCTCTATAGTTGTAATATCATCCACATTGACCACCCCAATCATCTCTTCCATCAGTCTGTTATTACTTCGACACTTCGCCTGAAGTGGCTTGGCACTCTGAATTTTGGTGGTGACATTGTTAGTAACTTAGGAAAAATTCTCGAATAATTTGTTGCAAATCAACTAGATTCTTCGCCCACTTCACACATGATCACAATATATTTGTTCTTTCTCTTCTTTGCTTCGAAAATCACAAGTGTTTTCCTTTTCTGTGGTTTTCCCCTTTTATAACCTCGGTCATAAATGCTCTGCCGCGTCTTGTTTTTTCCATTCACCAGTTTTCATTTTTCTAATCATTTCCATCCTATCGCACAATGTTTATGTTTAGTGTGCATAGTATATTGAATTTTTTTTCATTAATTTACTGTCTTCTATGCATCATATCTTTCCATGATTTGTCTACCCTTATCCATTTGCCTACTTCTTTTTGGATTTTTTTCATTTTTCTTCTTTTAACTCCTACTATTTACAATATGTACAAGTCTAACCTCTATGCTACAACTACTGAGGATTATTGGGTCAACTGTCTCTATACAATTTCAGTCAACTATCATTCACTAGTCCTTGAAATTCCTTATCTGCTAAGTCCTGCAGCTACACGACACCTCCATTGGTGAAAGTTTTTATCTCATATGACCCTATCTAATGAATTCTAAGATTCCTTGGGTGTTGTAAGTATTTACTGTCATAGAGGAGAACAATATCTCCTTCGTTGAAGTTTTTCTTATTAATATGTATGTCATGCCAAGATTTATCCTTTTCTTTCTGTACTTCTTGATGAAACCCAACTATGATCTTATCTTCTTCTAATTCCATAAGTTGATCCAATATTTATTGAGTTGTGCCTCTTTTTGTCATCTTTGTAATAACTGCAATGCATAGACTAGGTATCAAATACTCCAAGGGAACTACTACTTCCTATCCATAAACCAATCTAAAGGGTGGCTTTCCTATTATATTCTTGCATATAGTTCTATAATCCCATAGTATTGTTTGTACCTTCAAATCCCAGTCATCCCTATTTACATTGCAAATATTGCTCAAGGCATTCTCCAATATCTTGTTAAATGCTTCAACTTTTTCATTAGCTTGAGGGTGATATGGAGTACTCTTCTGATGATATATCATGAATTCTTCAAGCATTTACTATATTTTACTATTAATTAAATGAGTCCCTTGATCGCTCATCAAAATTATAGGGAATCCAAACCGTGTGACTACATTTTCAAATAAAGAGTGCACTACAATCTCTTCACTATTACTGCCTCAACCCATCTAATTAGATATTATTTCACTATAATGATATATATTGCTCCTAATCTTCTTGCTGGTGGGTTAATAGGTCCTACAAAATCTACTTCGCATTTATCAAACACTTGCAAAGTCACTTTAGGTATTAATGGAATCTCATCCCTTATGGATGGATTTCCAACCCTTTGACAGACATCACAATTCTGACAATATTCCTTTGAGTCCTTGTGAACTATTGGCCACCATAATCCTACACACAATATCTTCTGCATGGTAGGATTTCCTGCATAATGTCCTCTAGCTATGCCTTCCTGCACTTCTCCCAAGATAATGGGTCTTTCATGCTCCATTACACATCTCCTCAAAGTGTTATCTTCTCCAAGCTTGTATAAATGCAATCAGTTGATAGTCTTCAACTCTTACTACCAATTTCTTCTTCTACATGGTATTAAATTATTTTGGAGTCACTCTTGTACTAAAAACTCAATAGTGTCAACAAAATATTCATTATCTATTTGTACTAAAAATAGTTGACCATCAAGAAAGTTGTCTTCCAAACTACTTGGTTCCTCTCCATTGGTTATCATGGGAAAATGATCAGGTCCTGCATTTAATCTTCCAGATTTTATAACTACTTCAAAGTCAAAATCCTAAAATAACAACATCCATATAAATATTCTTCCCCCCAACACTGGATTATTGACCAAATATCTAAGACGAGAATGATATGTAAACATATTGAAAAATTTCCCTAACAAGTAATGTTTGAATTTATGTAATGCATACACCATGGCCAATACTTCTATGTATATAGTATTGTAGTTCTACTGTGAGTTTTCCAACTTCATGCTTGAAAATGAAATTGGGTGATCTGCCTCACCTTCTTCTGTTCATGTCAATACTTCTCCTAGTGTTATGTTTATGCATCCACATGTACATGAAATTATTTTGACCAATCTGGGAACACCAAAATTGGCATAGTCACCATCTTCTCCTTCAAAATGTCTAAACTCTGTTGCCATTCACCATTCCACCTATATTTAATGTCCTTCTTCAAAAATTTCTCCATCGTCGTAGTAATTTGTGCATATCCTTTTATAAACTTGTTGTAATATCCTATATGACCAAGTGTACTCTTCAACTGGCGCACTAACTTCAATGGTGGTAAATTAACTATGAAAACAATTTTCACAGGATCAACTAACAAACCCTATTTACACACCACATGACTTAACAAGATTCCAAAAGGTGCACTAAAAATACATTTCTTAATATTCAATGAGATATGACATTTTCTACATTTGTTTAACGTCATCCTCAATACTTCAACACGATCCTTCAATAATATAAATACTATCAATCATCCCTGTAAACTTCTAAAAACTTATATATGAAATCTTTAAAGGATTGTACTACTACCCTTGAAAAAATGGTTGGTGTATTCTTCAATCCAAATGGAATCACTGTATAATGATATGATCCCCATTCTATAGAAAATGTAGTCTTAAGTCTATCCTCTGGTGCAATCCTGATCTTGTGATATCCTGAAAAGACATCAGTAAATGAATATGCTTCTTGACCTCATATGTTCTCCAATGCTTCATATATAAATGGGGTGGGGAAATGATCATGCAAACATGCATCATTTAGCTTCCTCAAGTCAACACAGATATTGATTCCCCCCTACTTCTTTTCCTTCACTACCATAGGATTGATCCATTCTGATTCTTCCACAAGTTCTATGACACCAACCTCTAACATCTTGTCAATTTCTTCCTTCACTTTATCCTTGTATATTGGATTCAACCTATAAGGTCTTTGTCTTATAGGTATGGAATATAGCTTCAAAGGGATATTCATCTCTCCAAGTTATCCTACCAACCCCTTCATCTCTGAAAACGTCATTGGGAATAAATCATTGTATTCATGCAGTAATTCTATTATTCTTTCTATTGTCTGATTGTCCCAATAATCTCCAATACTTGCAATCTTCAGGTTTTCTATTGTTCCAATATTTACCTTATTTTTCTTTAGTGGGGTTGCATAATCTTCTGATTATAGCTATGGACCCTTGACTTCTCGTTCTCCTTCTACTTCTTGGATATTTATATCACGTGGGTTATCCTCTGTCGGGTCTTCTTCTTCCATGACATGATAACACGATAGAAAATGTATAACTATCTGTCTCTTCTGGTTTTGATAAAATGTCACCATATCCAATTCATTTTATTCAAAAATTATGTCTCTTACCACCTTTAGTGTTGCATCTATCTCTGGACTCTCATGCTCAAAGGAAAATGTAATCAGAAAATTTTGTTGCATTTCTTCCCAATTGGCATTTTCCCATGTTGTTCCTACTCTATGTACCATTTCTTCATAATTCCTTCTAATGTGTGAATAAAGTGATGTGGTTATTATTTTTTTGGTACTAATCTCCATTGGACCATACACCTATCTATGTGTTCTCTGGGTAGTCAAATCCCATCATACTTATCCATATATATGCTCTCTTTCTTTGTTCCAAATCTAATGCGCAATAACCTTTTGCACTAAAACCAATTATTAATATTCTCCTTATGTGCACCCCACCAATGTGTAGGTGTTTCTTTCAATGCCATTTCTAGTAATAATAGCCTTCAATTCCCCAAAATTTCTAATTCAAACTTTTATAAAAATTATTCTAAATTATTATGACCATAAAAAGTGGGAGGTTCTCTTACCTCCGACCTAATCCATCTTAGCGCGTGTGTCATTTTGGTACATCATCTGGTGGATAATTCATGTAATCGTTGATACTGATTTTCTAGTCCCATGTCAGAGTTTGAAGAAAAATAACTAATACTCCTCCAACTCAACATTCCATCTGTAGTTGGGTTGATGTAACATCTTTGTGTGCGGTAGTTCTATACAACTAATTCACCTCGTCTGAAATGAAGTTTTATGTCACAACTTCAATGTATCTCCCACCTTCTTTGGGGTCTAAGGGTGCAATAACTCTATACTATCTAGATTCAAAGATCATCTTCTTGGTATTCAAATTAATAATATCTTTATTATCAAATGGCTAATCCAGTCCCAACAGTGCTAGATAGGTTGTAGTATTATCTACTATGTCAATGACTTCAAAGTCTACCATGGTGCACAGACCATCTAGATCTACTTGTATCCCCTTCAATATACCAATTGGCACCACTCTATGTTTATTTTATAACTTCAACTGAATTGGTAAATACCCCAATTGAGGTTCTCCCATAGCTTCCCATGCCTTTTAAAGTAAAACATTCACTTTAGACCCTAAGTCTAGTATGATATCTTCCATATTGAAATATCCAATATTTGCATTCAACCTGAATTCTCTACTTATTCTTCTCTTATTACAGACCTAATTAACTATATTTACCCCCTCTTCCCTAGAATTACACATTTCTAACATGTTTTTTAACACTTGCATATATGAATTATCATTTAATAGCTTGACACAAGATACCAAAAAGTTTCTTAAATTAATGAATTTTTCTACAGGTTGCTCCTTACTAGTCTGATCAAATAACTGAGGCATTTCATACACTAGTACATCATCTATTGGATTTTTTCTCAAGGTCGAAGTAATATTCTCCTTCAAAATCTCATGTCTGGTCTCTTTGAAGGTCTCATTTCCTTTGCATGCATCAAACTTCTACTCAGGCTCTGCATTCTTCCATACCCATTGATGTATATCCTGGTTCTACTTTGTTGCATCATTTCCTATCTTATATCCACCTGTAATAACTATATTTATATTCTCCCCATCCTCTTCTCTATTTTATACAACAATACATTGAACATTCTGATTATTTTGGTTCCTCTTTTCTTGTATCTTTAGCAATAGTGTTGAATAGTCTCTTGTATCATGGTCTCCTGTGTGACAATACATACATGTCGCAGGTGGTAATGGACAATATATTTCATTATGTCCAGGTTTCTAATAGTTATGGAAAAATATTCTTCCTCAACCTCCTCCAAATCCTCTTCCTCCATGGCCACTTCCTCTGTAGCCTCCTCTATTTCCCTCATTATCTCCACACAATGTATTATACTGAGGTGCCTAATAATACTACAAAATTTCATTATTATACTATGGTGGCACTGCACATTGTTTCATGTTGTTATACTATGGTGGTGCTCTAAATTGTTATGCATTATTATACTTTGGATGATGCATAAGTTGTACTATAATTAAATCAGCATGCACCCTATAAGTGTTTGATGTCTTCGCCTTCATTATATACAAGGTTCTACAATCCTTGTCTTCATGTCCAATTGACTTACAAGAGTTACAAAATGTAGTCTTCAATACTGTCTGATACTTCTAAATCATGGGAAAATGATAGGGATCATGTACATGTGTTATGCATATCTCACACCATGACCCTTGTGGTGGTAAAGGATTCATAATTCCTGTCCCTAAGTATTGTGCAAAGGTTGGACATTAATTCTTATGATGACCTTCTATTCTACAAAATGTACACCATACATCCTCCCTCTTTTCATTTACTTTATTTTGGTTCAACTAGAATGTAATTTTATTTAGGTATTCTCTCAACTCTTATACAAATGGATCTGTATGCTTCTACTGATTTTCCTCTAACTACAATGATTCTTGCAAGGTCTCATCCTAACTTTGAAACTTTTGGTACCTCAAAGGATACTTCAAATGCAACAATAGTGAATTAAAAAACAAGTGTCTATGTTGCATATCAGTAATAGGGAACTTCAACTTACCTTTTATCCTTTTGAAATTCTGGTCAACCTCCTAGACCGATTCTCCTAGCTTCTGCTTAATCTCTATCATATAATTCATGAAATGATCCTTTGAGCTTGGTTTCTAAAACTCATTGATTAACTAGTTCTTCATGTCTACGATGGTTGTGGGTGCTCCTGTCTGGTTATTTACTATGAGAACCATATACCAATCCAATGTGTGGTCTCTGAATGTGATTTCCAACTATGAAAACTTTTTATATTCATCTATAATCATCTTAGTTTCCCAAATATTTTCACAGATAAAAAGATGCTTCTCTGGGTCCTCTGACTCTTCTCCATGGAAATCAGGAAACCTAATAGTTGTATCTTGTCCTACCATTGTGAAGTTGTTGACGGGCGAAATTGACTATCCGTCAACTGAGAGACTGGAACCGATCTAGGGTTATCTAATAACCCAAGCTATTTGGTATGAGCCACCCTAACGGGTTTAGCGGCTCCGTTAGCCGATCTAACGTCCTAAGAAAACCAAAGAGAAAACTAATCTAAACTAACTAATCTAACTAAAATTAATTAAAACAAAGTAAACTAACTAATACTAAATAAAACAAACTAAACTAACTAATACTAAATAAAACAAACTAAACTAACTAACTCAAACTAATTATTCAATAAACACATTCTACTAATTACTACTATACTAACTCTAACTAGCTTTTTAATTACTACCTGCAATATAACTTATTCACAAAATATACAATATCTACAAAACACAGATTTAAATAAAACCTAGAAAACTCATTTGCTTTCTGCCCTAAGACAGAGAAAGATATTTTTATTGATTTTTTGATTTTATGAACAAGAAATAAAACTTATTGAAATTAAACAATTTACTATACTAATTACACATATATCTAACTAAAATACTAACAAATATACTAAACAAATAAACAACAAACTGACCTGGAAACACTCCAGATTTGTCCTGTGTATGATGATTGTACCAGCAGATCGGAGGAAGGAAACTCGCACCGATTACTCCAGAAGATTTTCGTAAATGATAAGCTGCAATGCTCTTTAAGTTTTTTTACAGGACAAACAAGACATAAAAAATCATAACGATTATATGATTTATAAATCTCTGCAATAAGGTAAACCTGTTATGCAAAAACTTATACTTAATAATCCAATTAATGAAGAAGAGAAATCTGTCATTCACAAACTGAATCAAGTAATTGCTATGTTTTAAATGCTGGAAGAAATCAGATATGGATTATATTGATTAAATCATATCATTTTCAAAAGACTAAGATAGCTAAAGTAGTCATTAACCAAATGCAAATTGATAAACATGAACATGAAACAAAAGATTGATATTGTGAAAGCTAAAGCTGTAGCAGAACATCAACTTATGTCTCAGTCTGTATTAAAATTCCATATCCTTGTTCTCCCATGAATGAGGATGATCCTTATTACAAAAATAATAAGTATTTAAAGGTTTTCCACAGGGCAAAACCTCCTTGTGGAAGTTATAAAACTGTTTACATGAAATCTGGGAGATATCCCAAAGTTGCCTAAACTAGGAAATTAAAATGAAACTAAAACATACAAACATCCTCTAAACTGTCCATCAAATCCCATGCAATTTCGAATTCACCTGAAACAGGTTAGAAATAGACAAGTTAGAGAGATATTTTATTAATAAAACAATAAAAATCTAATTCTATAGACTTAGCTATAGAATCATCTGATTCTGTAGCTAGTCTAAAATAAGATACAGAATCAGAATTGAAATTAATTCAAATCTTTTAAGAAATTCCATTCAATTGACATCCAACAATTATTTGAGAACGAATCATAAATTGAAACCGTCATTCCATTATGAACTCAAACAGGATCCACATCATGTAACCGAATACAAAGATAGAAACACTCTGTTTCGATCATTGTCATAAGTCGGGTAAATGAAATCATATGTAACAGCATCGTAATCGATTCTCAACAAATCGAATCCATCTATTACGAGATCGTTATGATATTCAATTGAAAACAAAACAAATTGTAAACACTTTGTTATACTTGTGAATCGAACAAGATTATCACGATAACTGTATAGCAAGCGATTTAGGCTCTGAACGAATCCAAATCATAAATGACTCATTACAAAATCATAACAGGATTAATCAAATAGGGTTTTTTATAGATTTTGATCGTTGATCATTGCACAAGATCGATTAATTTTGATCACAATCGTTTCAATCAAACGAATCATATCAGGGTTTGACCAATTCATTTCACAAATTTAAAATACAGAGCATCAATTATAATCTGAACTCGACTCATAGGAAAAACTTGCCAAATTAGAACAAGAGCGAATCGATTAGCTAATGTTTTCACATAGTTGTTATGATTTGGATTCATTTCCCGATTCGGGCGCGAATGTGTTTTTGTCACCAAAGAACCAGAGTCATTATCCTTAACTTGGAAACAATCAAATATAGAACATCACACGACACAACATCGTAGCAAGTATCCTCCCGAAAATATTTACCAGTCATAGCATACCAATGATAACGAAATTGAATCCAAGCAAATCGTAACAATCGAACTCAATCAAATCGTTTACCAACCATAGCATATGGATCATAACAAAATCAAATTCGAACATGATTATGTCCTAAACTGAATATGAAAAATTTCCTTTTGAAATCGAATACAAACCAATTCATTTGAAAGAAAACAATCAAACAAATTCAAACGAAGATCACTCAAATCCAATCAAAATATATTGATTTCTATACTGGGAATAATCAGATCGTGAATCAAAATTTCTTTTTATTCAAAGCAAAGCTATATATAGAATGCACGCAATATCACAGAGTTATTCAATATGTGAACATAATTGTTTAAGACTGAATTCAAATCGTCATATCAACCTAGATTATTTGCAAAACAAAACGATATCAAATTTTCCATACCTGTGTAGTGACGAGGCTGCTTGATTATGCCAGCTTGGAATTTACAACAGTCGTGGTTGATTCCATGTTTTTGAACAGGATGGAGCCGATTGTCTTTTTCTTTTTATCTGTCGCTTGGAGCTTGTCTTTTTGACTGGTTAGCACTGCAATCTAGTCTTCCAAAGATTGAATCTTTGATTGGAGTATTGGAACATCAATATAATATCGCTCTAACCATGAATTGCATTGGTCACAGGGTGACTATGTGGGTTTAGATAGAGAAGGCAAGGGTTTAGCCAAATGATCGAGGGTTTCACGAGGCAACTTAATACCTGGGTAGTTAGGGTCGTCCTTTAGGCAGGGGGGTAGGTTTGATACAAAATTATAAGAGGGTTCAGGACATGAACCTTGTGAGTAGGGGTACTCACTGGCCAGAAAATGCTCAATATCATAATCGAAATCCTCGCTCAGAATGATAGGGTTTGACTTGGTAGAGGGTTTCGTTTTGTTTCGTTGCATTCTCGAAATGAGCTGGGCATTCCTTTTCCCTTTGGTATTTGCAGTAATGTTTGCCTTGGGATTTTTTCTCATAGGCTTTTTAATAGCCTCTGCATTCTTAGTTACAGTGTCGGGTAAGTCAATAGGAGGGTTAGCCGAGGGTTTAGGCAGTAGGAGATGTAAGGGTATAGGCGGTTCAGACTTGGTTTCAACTACCACAGGTTTATCAACCTGTACAGGATCGGTGTTTTCAAAGCCATTACGGGCGATGAAAGCCTTCCAATTATCACCCAACAAACTCAAATGATAAACAATGATGAGCTTAATAAGCCCATGATGAAATAGGTTGTTTTCAGCCTTGTGCCTCTTAAACTTTTTAGACATTTTATACAAGCTTCGATGAAAATAGAAAAGCATGTTTAGAGGATACCTTATAAAAATCATCAGCAGACGCAGGTGGTAAATGAATACAAGTTCGTATTGACCTTCGCAGGTCATGAACTGCTTGATTATCATCAAAGTATCGTTCCATCACGGTTTAAGTGCAGATATAGGCATACCTCTGTCACCAGAGGTGACTTTGCGGGATAGAAACAACAATTTCCATGGAACTTCCTCAACCTTGCAATTCTTAAACCAACGTTGTCCCGAGGTAGGTAGCCCTGTAGCTGAGATGATAAACTGTTCATCAATCTCTAACTGTACATCGCCTATTTTGGCTCGAAAGACATCGAAGGTCATGGCAAACTGTCATGCTACACAAAGGTTAAAACCCTCGAATCGTTTCACGAAGTTAATCCATCCACTGTCTTCCAAATCTTGGCGGGCATTGTCAAACATTAACAGGGCTTGATTGCCATTGGGTTCGACTCACATGACGGGTGCCATGGAGCCGAATGCATGGTAAGTGAAGGGTTTGAATTTACCAACACACACAGTAACAGAGCTATCCGAACCAACAACAATGAGCGAGCCAAAAGGGATAAGCATAAATGCGAACATGCGAAGGTGGTGGAGTCTGCCATGCAAAACATTCATTACCCAAGTACAACCGCCAAATTTCATAGCCATTCACTCCATAATAATGGTTCAACCATTAAGTCATGTGTACAACTAATAAAATCAAATGTGTATAACAATACACACCAACATTATGCCATAGTGTTCAAACATCCAACATATAAATCAAAACCCAAAATCAACTATGCACCAAAGTATATAATCAAAAGTTTAGCCAAGGTGCCAAATGATATTCATGTAGTTGACAAGCCAAAAGTTATAAAAAGATTAACATAAGGATTATATCATATATATATAAAAAATTTAATCATAACCCCTATGCATGTTCATATAATCAATGATCAGGCAAGTCATATAAGGTGCAAATCCAAATGTTGAATGCCTTACAAGCTCAATAAAACCAAGTTATACAATCAACATAAGAATATCCAATGAGCATAGTTCGAAAGTTCTTCCAGCCACATAACGATAAACAAAAGGTAAGCGCAGTAGGCATATCGATAAAAAGATCATGATAGTTCAGATAGTGATCGAAATGTGACCTCGAAAGGAGAAATTTTCATGCTTACACTCGTGAAAACTTAACGAAGACAAATGTGCAAATGTCGCAAGAAATGAACATGTCGTCTATTTGAAAATTGCGACAAAACTTGATGCTTGCAAGACATAGGTGTAGGCAGCTTATAGGATAATATAAAAAAGTGAATTGGCTGCCAACAATGGCGACACACTGGTAGAAGTAGTTATCTCTGTCAAAAGAAACAAATTCAGATAAGGACAGCAAAGGAAATTTCAACTCAAAAATAACAACCAAAAAATCGTACAAACATCATCATTAACCATCTTTTCTAGTAGTTTTTCAAAAGATGAAAACCAATAACAGTCTTAAGATCAACAAGTCACGATATGAAAGATAAAATATCCAATACTGTTGGCATAGCCACTACTGCCAGCAGGCATCCATAGCCTCGACAGGGTTTCCATTTAACCCACTCTGAGATCTGTATCCTATCAAGAAGTTCTGGATCAGAATAAAGGACATTAAAGAGGTTTATTTTTTATGAATTTTCATGTACCCGAAATTGCTTCACTGTCAGCGGGCCTGTTCAGTACCCCGACGAAGTTGTCTTGGCACCATGCATGCATTTACCCACTGCCAACATACCTGTTCAACATCCTGGCGGGTTTACAAGCACTTCCCATAGCTCTTATTCATAATTTATTTTGTTTTTCTTTTATAGATATATAGTTGAGCGGGGTGATGCTGAAAATCTTGATATTTTAACATATTTTTTCAAACCTCATCAGAATTTTTTTAGAACTATCCTTTATTTAGCTCCAGATATGTTTTATTTATAAAAACAACTTCCTATGACAGGGAGACATCTTCTGAGTCATTTCTTTACGGAAAAGGGACAGCGTAAAAAGATAATAGATGATCATGAAAAACTTTGCTTAGAGATTGAAATCAATAAACTTCTTTCAAACAACAAAATTTTCCAACACAGATATCAATTTCAGAGATATATCATTGATGTTTGTACAAATTTTTCAGAAGCTATTTCAGCGAAGGAATTTTCTATCGTCTTTGTCTGAATAGCTCACTGTATAGGTATCCAAACCAACAGAGCTATCCGAACCAATAGTAATGAGCGAGCCAAAAGGGATAAGCATAAATGCGAGCATACGAAGGTGGTGGAGTCTGCCATGCAAAACATTCATTACCCAAGTACAACCGCCAAATTTCATAGTTGTTCACTCCATAATAATAGTTCAACCATTAAGTCATGTGTACAACTAATAAAATCAAATGTGTATAACAATACGCACCAACATTATGCCATAGTGTTCAAACATCCGACATATAAATCAAAACCCAAAGTCAACTATGCGCCAAAGTATATAATCAAAAGTTTAGCCAAGGTGCCAAACGATATTCATGTAGTTGACAAGCCAAAAGTTATAAAAAGATTAACATAAGGATTATATCATATATATATATAATTTAATCATAACCCCTATGCATGTTCATATAATCAATGATCAGGCAAGTCATATAAGGTTCAAATACAAATGTTGAATGCCTTACAAACTCAATAAAACCAAGTTATACAATCAACATAAGAATATCCAATGAGCATAGTTCGAAATTTCTTCCATCCACATAACGATAAACAAAAGGTAAGCGCAGTAGGCATATTGATAAAAAGATCATGACAGTTGAGATAGTGATCGAAATGTGACCTCGAAAGGATAAATTTTCACGCTTACAGTCGTGAAAAATTAACGAAAACAAATGTGCAAATGTCGCAAGAAATGAACATGTCGTCTATTTGAAAATTGTGACAAAACTTGATGTTTGCAAGACATAGGTGTAGGCAGCTTATAGGATAATAGAAAAAAGTGAATTGGCTGCCAACAATGGCGACACACTGGTAGAAGCAATTATCTCTATCAAAAGAAAAAAATTTAGATTAGGACAGCAAAGGAAATTTCAACTCAAAAATAACAACCAGAAAATCGTACAAACATCATCATTAACCATATTTTCCAGATGTGTTTCAAAAGATGAAAACCAATAATAGTCTTAAGATCAACAAGTCATGATATTAAAGATAAAATCTCCAATACTGTTGGCATAGCCACTGCTTCCAGCAGGCATCCATAGCCTCGATAGGGTTTCCATTTGACTCACTCTGACATCTGTATCATGTCAAGAAGTTCTGGATCAGAATAAAGGACATTAAAGAGGTTTCTTTTTTATGAATTTTCATGTACCCGACATTGCTTCGCTACCAGCGGGCCTGTTCAGTACCCCAACGAAGCTGTCTTGGCACCATGCATGCATTTACCCGCTGCCAACAGACCTGTTCAGCATCCCGACGGGTTTACAAGCACTTCCCACAGCTCTTATTCATAATTTATTTTGTTTTTCTTTTATAGATATATAGCTGAGCAGGGTGACGCTGAAAATCTTGATATTTTAACATATTTTTTCAGACCTCATCAAATTTTTTTTAGAACTGGCCTTTATTTAGCTCCAAAGATGTTTTATTTATAAAAACAACTTCCTATGACAGGGAGACATCTTCCGAGTCATTCCTTTATGGAAAATGGACAGCGTAAAAACATAATAGATGATCATGACAAACTTTGCTTAGAGATTGAAATCAATAAACTTATTTCAAACAACAAAATTTTCCAACACAGATATCAATTTTAGAGATATATCATTGATGTTTGTACAATTTTTTCAGAAGCTATTTCAGCGAAGTAATTTTCTATCATCTTTGTCTGAATAGATCAGTGTATAGGTATGTGTATTTTTCAAAAAACACAAACTGATAAAATCAAATCAAAATCAAAATAGAAAGCAAACGAAGATTCAAACAAAAATGAAATATTTACATAATATACAAGGGTAGTTATCAAGCAAAGTATCTTTTCAGGGCTTGGCCATTCACCGTATAGGTGTCAAGCTACCCTTCAAGATTCTGCAATTGAGAAGAACTAGGACCCAACTTTTCAGCAATTAAAAATGGCCCAAGCCATAAGTTTTGAAATTTAGTGTGCTCACCCTTTCCTTCGTGTGGTTTGTCCCATTTTAAGACGAGATCGCCTACTTCAAAATTCCTATCAGAAGCAGAATTAGAATCGAACCAACTTTTAACCAATTGTTGATGTTGATCTAACTTACGTTTATCTTGGGCTCTTACATCTTCCAACTTCATCAAAGCGTTAATTCGACTTTCTAAAGGGGAACAATCTTCTTCTTGGACTTTTTGTGATAGCTGAGGTGAAGGAAGAATAATGTGAGGTGGAAGAATTGTTTCTCTTCCATAGACGAGAAAAAAGGGGGAGTTACCTATAGAGGCTTTGGGCGTTACCCTATCATCCCACAGTGCGTTGAGCAGTGCATTGTGCCAATTCTTGTGATTTTCAACCACAGTTCTCTTGATAATTTTAATCAAGTTCTTATTTGTTGATTCTGCTAATCCATTGCCCTGGGGGTAGTAACTAGCAAAGTACTTCAACTTAATTCCTTTTTCCATAGCGAACTCGCTCATCTCAAGAGAAGAAAAGTATGAAGCATTGTCAAAGAATAGACAATCAGGGATACCGAAACGAGTGATAATATTCGAGTTTAGAAAAGAGATTACCTGAATGGTGTTGACAGTTCTTAGCATAGTAGCTTCAAACCATCGAGTAAAGTAATCTGTGGCTGTCACAATATACTTGTGTTGTTTCAAGGACGGAGGGTTAACTGGACGTATGATATCAAGGCCCCATCGCTGGAAAGGAGAATCTACTGAAACGGGTTGCAAGGGAAAGGTTGGTTTTTGCAACTGCCCTGATGCTTTCTGACAGATGATACACTTACGACACAAGGCATGGGCGTCTCTAAAAAGCATGGGCCATTAATAACTGGCTCTTAAAACCTTATGGGAAGTGGTGTCACCATCGAAGTGACCACCAGATTCTCCTGCATGCAACTCAAGCAAGACTTTTTCTACTTCATCTTTCTCGAGACAGTGCATCAGTACGCCATCAAAATTCTAATGAAACAGTACACCGTTAACTAGATGAAAGGAGGCAGACTTTAGCCTCAACACTCTTCTCTTGGAGGGGTCAAGGTGACGGGGTGCTGACCCATGTTCAAGACAGAATCTAATATCATCGTACCAGGGACTAACGAGGTTTTGTGCACAACAGATCAAACTTTGATCTCTTTGTCCTAGGTTTGACATATCACTATCTTCTTGCTGTCCTGTTTACGAATCAACAACAACCTTACACAACCCTTGGCCTCTCACAATCTGAGCTGGGGTGATTTCTAGGTCATACTCTTGCAAGGAGGTGACCCAGTTGGCTCTCTTCTCTCCTAACTCCTTCTACACTAACAAGTTCCTTACGGCAGGGTAGGGGACAATGACTTTCATCCTTGACTTCAAAAGATAGGATCGAAAATGCTTAACTACTTTGAAAACAATGTAGGCTTACCGATCAACCGTTGGGTAGTTAAGTTCACCACCTTTGAAAGCAGAACTCATAAAGGCGATGGGTATTTCATTGTTATCGACATTCTTCTGAGTTAGGACTGTGGCATAGGAACGATTAGAGGAAAAAGTATAGAGTGTAAAATCTTGAGAGAAGTCAGGGCTCATGAGAGACGAAGCGTCTATTATGGCATTCTTTATCACATTAAAAACTTGATTTTATGTGGGTCCCCAGTGGTATTGGGTGTCTTTCTTAATTAGGTTCTGCAAGGGTCTGACCATTTCGGAGAAGCTGGGGACAAATCTTCTCACGAAGTTAATCTGGCCTAAGAAAGACTGCATGGATTTTTTGAATGTAGGTGGGGGAAGTTTAGCGATGACTTGAGTCCTCTCGGGGTCAATAATCATACCATCACTAGACACAATGAATCCTAGTAGTTTACCCTGTTCTACTGCAAAGATGGACTTTTTGGGGTTCAAGGAGATGTCGTATTTTCGACATCGTAGCAGAACAACTCATAAGTGAGCTAGATGATCGTCTTTGTTTTTAGAATAGACAGTCGCATCATCTAAGTAAACTACGACAGAGTGATTGATTAAGCCTCGAAAAGAAATGTCCATTACTCTCTGAAAGGTAGCACCAACATTAATCAATCCAAAGGGCATTTTGCGATAAGCATAAGTGCCCCACGGGGTATGGAAGGTAGTTTTGAGTTGGTCTGGCGGAGACATCAGGACTTGGTTATATCCAGAGAAACCATCCAATAAGGATAGCCTCTCGGAACCAGATACCTGTTGAAGGATCTATTCCATGGGTGGGATTGGATAATTGTCTTTGTCAGATGCTCTATTGAGGTTTTGGAAATCGATGCAAAGTCGGATTTCCCCATTTTTCTTCCGAACTAAGACAAGGTTGGACACCCATTGAGTGTGCCTAACAGGAAAAATTATTTTATCACTTAGGAGTTTATTCAATTCTTTTTGAACGGTTGGTTCTAATTTAGGGTGCATCTTCCTCAGTTTCTGTTGGAAGGGTAGAGTTTGGGGGTTCATTAGGATGACATGCTGTATGATATTAGGGTCGAACATTTTAAGATCATCATAGGTCCATGCAAATACATCCTTAAATTATTTAAATAATTTAACAAACGCAGCTTTTTCTTGTCTAGAACATCCCAAGCCTAAGTTAATACACTGAGGATTTTCACTAGTTCCTAAATTGACTTTTTCATAAGACAACGAGGAACTATTGGTTTTACAATTGACCGTCTTTTTAAATTTATCTTCAAAATCATAAAACTTTTCTAACCTAACTATGGATTTGGGTATGGAATTTACCATGTCCGACAAAGCTTCAGGAGATTTCGGATCAGGTATTACCGTAAAATTGTGCAAATTGTCATCGTGCGTGTGTTCATCTATCACCGCACCTTGAAAGGTTTCTTCCATGTGCAGAAAGTTAATGATCTGATGATCATCATTAAATACTCTCTAGTTTGTGATATTGTTAGGAACAGATGGTCGAAACAATAGTTCGACTGAGACTGCGTTTGGGGACAAACCTTCTGCAAGAAGAAGTTTAGAAGCTACATTAGCTAATAAATCTTCTTCAACATTGTTTAATCTAGGAATGGAATTAATATTGAAAGCATAAAATTTATTCATAAGACTCCATACCTCAGACTGGTAACTTTTGAGATGCGAGAAAAGACAGTGTATAGAATCTCTTACCTGTCTAACCACTATTTCAGAGTCGTTGAATACGACCAGGTTTTGAATGTTCATATCCAGGGCTTTTCCGAGACCTTGCAGTAAAGCCTCATATTATACAGTATTGTTAGTACATTCAAATTCTAGTCTACAAGCCATTAATGTCTTGTTACCTGCCGGATCGATGATGATGCAGCCTGCTCCAACTCCTTCTTTTGACTTAGAACCGTCGAAATATAGAGACCAAATTTGATTTCCATCGGGCTCATGGGACTGTTGCATAGTATCTATTGGTTGCATATATGTTACGATCTCGGACTGTTGTTCTGGATTGATGATAGTTGAGACCTCAGCCATGAAACTGCCGAAGAAGGTGTCCATCCCTTGGACTTCGGGTGAATCAGCAGAAGGTGTATATGGTTCGTTGGGATCGTTCAAATCTGTGACCGTGAACTTAAGGTAGCACTCACGATTCACCCTGATCTTGTTAGGCTTACCGTTCTCTGGAAGCCATAAGTGAGACCAGTCTGTTGAAAAGTAACCATGTAGCTGCTCTGACTAGTCCCTGCTCAAAAACATACCATCCACTTTTGGAATATCCACAATGATTATATCAATAACTTGATGAACCTTTGGGTTAGACGATAATCTAATCAATACATTTTTTAGTTCGCCTATAACTTTAACATCTGTCCGATCAAGTTGT
>JZKD02S1899494.1:508027-524924 GCA_000966675.3 Picea glauca
GGGACAATGACTTTCATCCTTGACTTCAAAAGATAGGACCGAAAATGCTTAACTACTTTAAAAACATCGTAGGCTTGCCGATCAACCACTGGGTAGTTAAGTTCATCACCTTTGAAAGCAGACCTCATAAAGGCGATGGGTACTTCATTGTTTTCGGCATTCTTCTGGGTTAGGACGGCGGCATAGGAACGATTAGAGGCAAAAGTATAGAGTGTAAAATATTGAGAGAAGTTAGGGCTCATGAGAGACGGAGCGTCTATTATGGCCTTCTTTATGGCATTAAAAGATTGATTTTCTGTGGGTCCCCAGTGATATTGGGTGTCTTTATTAATTAGGTTTTGCAAGGGTTTGATCATTTTAGAGAAGCTAGGGACAAATCTTCTCACGAAGTTAATCTGGCCTAAGAAAGACTGCATGAATTTTTTGGATGTAGGAGGGGAAATTTTAGCGATGAATTGAGTCCTTTCGGGGTCAATAATCATCCCATCACTAGACACAATGAATCCTAGGATTTTACCCTGTTCTACTGCAAAGATGGACTTTTTGGGGTTCAAGGAGATGTCGTATTTACGACATCGCAGCAGGACGACTCGTAAGTGAGCTAGATGATCGTCTTTGTTTTTGGAATAAATGGTCACATCATCTAAGTAAACTACGACGGAGTGATTGATTAAGCCTCGAAAAGCAATGTCCATTGCTCTCTGAAAAGTGGCACTGGCGTTAATCAATCCAAAAGGCATTTTGCGATAAGCATAAGTACCCCACGGGGTACAAAAGGTAGTTTTTAGTTGGTCTGGTGGAGACATCAGGACTTGGCTGTATCCAGAGAAACCATCCAATAAGGATAGCCTCTCGGAATCAGATACCTGTTGAAGGATATGTTCCATGGGCGGGATAGGGTAGTTGTCTTTATCAGACGCTCTATTGAGGTTTCAGAAATCAACATAGAGTCAGATTTCCCCATTTTTCTTCTACACTGGGACAAGGTTGGACCCCCATTGAGTGTGCCTAACCGGAAAAATTATTTTAGCACTTAGGAGTTTATTCAATTCTTTTTGAATGGTTGGTTCTAGTTTAGGGTGCATCTTCCTCAGTTTCTGTTGGAAGGGTAAGGTTTGGGGTTTCATTGGGATGACATGCTGTATGATATTAGGATCGAAAGTTTTAAGATCATCATATGTCCATGCGAAGACATCTTTAAATTATTTGAATAATTTAATGAATGCAAATTTTTCTTGTCGAGGACCTCCCAAGCCTAGATTAATGCATTAAGGATTTTCATCAGTTCCTAAGTTCACTTTTTCATAAGACAACGAGGAACTATTGGTTTTACAATTGACCATCTTTTTAAATTTATCTTCAAAATCATAAAACTTCTCTAATCTAACTATGGATTTGGGTATGGAATTTACCATGTCCGGTAGAGCTTCAGGAGATTTTGGATCAGGTATTACCGTAAAGTTGTGCAAATTGTCGTCGTGTGTGCGTTCATCTATCACTGCACCTTGAAAGGTTTCTTCCATGTGCAGAAAGTTAATGATTTGCTGATCATCATCAAATACTCTCCAGTTTGTGATATTGTCAGGAATAGATGGTCGAAAAAATATCTCAACGGAGAATGTATCTAGGGACAAGCCTTTTGCAGGAAGAAGTTTAGAAGCTACGTTAGCTAATAGATCTGCTTCAGCGTTATTCAATCTAGGAATGGAACTTATATTGAACGCAAAAAATTTATTCATTAAACTCCGTACCTCAGACTGGTAAATTTTGAGATGCGGGGAAAGACAGTGTATAGAATCTCTTACCTGTCTAACCAGTATTTCAGAGTCGCCAAATACGACCAAGTTTTGAATGTTCATATCCAGATCTTTTCTAAGACCTTGTAGTAAAGCCTCATATTTTTTAGTATTGTTAGTACATTCAAATTCTAGTCTACAAGCCATTAATGTCTTGTTACCTGCCAGATCGATAATGATGTAGCCTGCACTAGCTCCTTCTTTAGACTTAGAACCGTTGAAATATAGAGACCAAATTTGATTTCCATCGGGCTCATGGGACTGTTACATAGAAGCTGTTGGTTGCACATATGCTACGATCTCAGACTGTTGTTCTGGATTGATGATAGGTGAAGCCTCGGCCATGAAATTTCCGAAGAAGGTGTCCATCGCTTGGACTTCGGGTGTATCCGCAGAAGTTGTATATGGTTCGTTGGGATCATTTAAATCCTTGACCGTTAACCTAAGGTAACGCTCACGATTCACTTTAATCTTGTTGGGCTTACCGTTCTCTGGGAGCCATAAGTCAGACCAGTCTATCGCGAAGTAACCATGTAGCTTCTCTGAACAATCCCTGCTTAAAAACAGACCATACACTTCTGGAATATACACAACAATTATATGAATAACCTGATGAACCTTGGGGTTAGACGATAATCTAATCAATACATTTTTTAGTTCGCCTATAACTTTAGAATTTGTCCGATCAAGTTGTATGATTTTTAAAGTAGATGGTTCCACTTCAGCATTAATCGTTTGGCAAACAGACCAAGGCATCACATTGGATGATGCTCCTGAGTCAACCATACAATTATGCACATTTCTATTGAAAATCTCGAAAGTTAAAAGAAAAGGAGGTACATTTTTGCGAGTACTAGGAGTAATAACTTGTGGCTTCTTACTCGCAATTTCTAATGCTACTTTATCTACATTATTTACATTATTTACAGGGACTTCAGGAAGGCTTCCTTTATCTTGAGGATTAGGATTATTTTTAGTGGAAGTCTTCTACGGAACTTTGCTTTGCACAACCTTGTTACCACTTGAATTACCATTTTTACCGTTCTCTGAAATATTTTGCAACATTTTTTGAAGAAGAAATGGAAACTTCAATAACTCATAAATAGAAATGTTAGCCCTTAACTTTTTAAGATCTTCAAAAACATCATAATCTAAGTTGGGGTTCACATTACTTTGTTTAGTCTCAGCTGATTTAGATGGATTTGAAGGCGAAGTTGTAGTGTTCTCGGTAGAAGGCTTGTTCGCTGTCTTACTCCTAGTATTATAAGGGTGAACAGTCTCGAAGTCAGCTTGAAAGAGGCTATCCGAGATGTGTCCAAAGTTGTTTGGAGAAGACTCTTCTTCTTGAACCGTTTCTTGTTCAACTACCTCCTGAGGGGTCTCAGGGGGTATCAAGTTATCTTGGGCTTCTAGAATTGTTTGAAGAGCACATTGCAAACTTTCTAGGTTAAGGCCCTCGGTGGTTGGACTAGGTCGGTTGGTAGGAAAAGGTTTTCGGAAAGGAGGTTTGTAGGGTCCTTTACTAGAGGAATCTTTTTCAGTTGACCTTTTTAAGTCTATAACTTGATTTGATAGTTTTTGAACAACTTTAGTTAAATTTTCCAAATCAGAGTTTTCAGGTTGTGTTTTACATTGAGTGGGTCTGGAGAGAATTTCAATCTTCTTTTTGGGAGCATAAATAGCCTCTGTATCATTGCTAGAAGACTCTTTAAGACTAAGTATGTCTTTTTCAATCTAGCTGGCCTCCTCGAAGGCTTCTAACAACGTGGCTTTCTTAGATCGTTTAACCCAAATAGCTATACTTTGATGCAAAGCTTTAGTGTAATAAGATATTATAAGACTCTCAGCAGGCATAGAATCTGCAGGGATTTGGTTTTTAAGTGTTAAGAATCTTTGATTAAAGTCTTTAACTTTTTCTTTTGGGTTCATTCTTAAGCTAGAAATATCCATGACTAGGAATTCTGGAGGTTTACCGTCTCCAAACTTTTCCAAAAAGCATGACTCAAACGTTTCCCAAGACACGATGGTATGGGGTTGTTGGGCAAAGTACCATGTGGATGCATTACCCTCGAAAGTATAAGGGAACAACCTACAGACAACGTCTTCATGTTCAACATTGCGGAGTCTTATGGCTAACATAAATTTTTTGATATGATCTTCAACTATCTGTTTTGAGTCGGGATCAAACTTGGGAAGCCATTTCTCCAGGTGTTTTGGTAAAGGGTGTTGGGCTCCAGGTACAGCTACAACATCCTGATCAAGCCAGGGTCTAGCAGGATTGTTCTGATTTTCCATCGGGGTAGTGGGTGTGGAAGGCTGAGAAGGTGAATTGTCTTCGTTAGAAGAATATCCTCCAGAAGAGGAAGGAGATGAGGGAGGTGGTGAAGGAGGTATCCCAGATCCTCCTGCAGCAGGATTAGTGATTGGATCTGTGGGATTCACAGTGAGGTTAGTGTCACCTAATTGTTTTCTGATATCAGAGAAGTCCAAAGGTTGACCCCACGGACGGTTTGGTTTCCTAAGATGAGCTAAGGCACTATGTGTTTTAATGAGAGATTGACGAACAATCTCTTGAATGTCACCACCTGTAGGATTAGGGGTTGTTGGTTCAACTATGATCTATGGATCGTTGGTTGAAGTAGTTGTTGTTTGAAGGGGAATATTATCGTGTGAATGGCTTCTAGTCACTATAGGTGAGAAATTAGGGGGGGGAGGAGTCTTGCGACCACCTCGTGCCATTAATTAATTTTAGACCCTCCTTCTAGCGCCATTTGTTGACAGGCGAAATTGACCGTCCGTCAACTAAGAGATTGGAACCGGTCCGGGGTTGTGTAATAACCCAAGACGTTTGGGATGAACCACCCTGATGGGTTTAGCGGCTCCGTTAGCTGATCTAAGGTCCTAATAAAACCAAAGAGAAAACTAATCTAAACTAACTAATCTAACTAAAACTAATTAAAACAAACTTAACTAACTAATACTAAATAAAACAAACTAAACTAACTAATACTAAATAAAACAAACTAAACTAACTAATACTAAATAAAACAAACTAAACTAACTAACTAAAACTAATTATTCAATAAACACAATCTACTAATTACTACTATACTAACTCTAACTAGCTTTTTAATTACTAACTGCAATATAACTTATTCACAAAATATACAATATCTACAAAATACAGATTTAAATAAAACCTGGAAAACTCATTTGCTTTCTGCCCCAAGACAGAGAAAGATATTTTTCTTGATTTTTTTATTTTATGAACAAGAAATAAAACTTACTGAAATTAAACAATCTACTATACTAACTACACATATATCTAACTAAAATACTAACAAATATACTAAACAAATAAACAACAAACTAACCTGGAAACGCTCCAGATTTGTCCTGTGTATGATGAATATACCATATGATCGGAGGAAGGAAACTCGCACCGATTACTCCAGAAGCTTTTCGTAAAAGATAAGCTGCAATGATCTTTAAGTTTGTTTACAGGACAAACAAGACATAAAAAATCATAACAATTATATGATTTATAAATCTCTGTCATAAGGTAAACCTGTTATGCAAAAACTTATACTTAATAATCCAATTAATGAAGAAGAGAAATCTGTCATTCAAAAACTGAATCAAGTAATTGCTATGTTTTAAATGCTGGAAGAAATCAGATATGGATTATATTGATTAAATCATATCATTTTCAAAAGACTAAGATAGCTAAAGTAGTCATTAACCAAATGCAAATTGATAAACATGAACATGAAACAAAAGATTGATATTGTGAAAGCTAAAGCTGTAGAAGAACATCAACTTATGTCTCAGTCTGTATTAAAATTCCATATCCTTGTTCTCCCATGAATGAGGATGATCCTTATTACAAAAATAATAAGTATTTAAAGGTTTTCCACAGGGTAAAACCTCCCTGTGGAAGTTATAAAACTGTTTACATGAAATCTGGGAGATATCCCAAAGTTGCCTAAACTAGGAAATTAAAATGAAACTAAAACATCCAAATATCCTCTAAACTGTCCATCAAATCCCATGCAATTTCGAATTCACCTGAAACGGGTTAGAAATAGACAAGTTAGAGAGATATTTTATTAATAAAACAATAAAAATCTAATTCTATAGACTTAGCTACAGAATCATCTGATTCTGTAGCTAGTCTAAAATAAGATACAGAATCAGAATTGAAATTAATTCAAACCTTTTAAGAAATTCCATTCAATTGACATCCAACAATTATTTGAGAACGAATCATAAATTGAAACCGTCATTCCATTATGAACTCAAACAGGATCCACATCATGTAACCGAATACAGAGATAGCAACACTCTGTTTCGATCATTGTCATAAGTCGGGTAAATGAAATCATATGTAACAACATCGTAATCGATTCTCAACAAATCGAATCCATCTGTTACGAGATCGTTATGATATTCAATTGAAAACAAAAAAAATTGTAAACACTTTGTTACACTTGTGAATCGAACAGGATTATCATGATAACTGTATAGCAAGCGATTTAGGCTGTGAACGAATCCAAACCATAAATGACTCATAACAAAATCATAACAGGATTAATCAAACAGGGTTTGTTATAGATTTCGATCATTGATCATTGCACAAGATCGATTAATTTTGATCACAATCGTTTCAATCAAACGAATCATATCAGGGTTTGACCAATTCATTTCACAAATTTAAAATACAGAGCATCAATTATAATCTGAACTCGACTCATAGGACAAACTTGCCAAATTAGAACAAGAGAAAATCTATTAGCTAAGGTTTTCACATAGTTGTTATGATTCGGATTCATTTCCCGATTCGGACGCGAATGTATTGTTTTCACCAAAGAAACAGAGTCATTATCCTTAACTCGGAAACAATCAAATATAGAACATCACACGACACAACATCGTAGCAAGTATCCTCTCGAAAATATTTACCAGTCATAGCATACCAATGATAACGAAATCGAATCCGAGAAAATCGTAACAATAAAACTCAATCAAATCGTTTACCAACCATAGCATATGGATCATAACAAAATCAAATCCGAACATGATTATGTCCTAAACTGAATATGAAAAATTTCCTTTTCAAATCGAATACAAACCAATTCATTTGAAAGCAAACAATCAAACAAATTCAAACGAAGATCACTCAAATCCAATCAAAATCTATTGATTTCTATACTGGGAATAATTAGATTGTGAATCAAAATTTATTTTTATTCAAAGCAAAGCTATATACAGAATGCACGCAATATCACAGAGCTATTCAAGATGTGAAGAGAACTATTTAAGACTGAATTCAAATCGTTATATCAACCTAGATTATTTGCAAAACAAAATGATATCAAATTTTCCATACCTGTGTAGCGACGAGGCTGCTTGATTATGCCATCTTGGAATTTACAACAGTCGTGGCTGATTCCATGTTTTTGAAGAGGATAGAGCCGGTTATCTTTTGTTTTTTATCTGTCACTTGGAGCTTGTCTTTTTGACTGGTTAGCACTGCAATCTGGTCTTCCAAAGATTGAATCTTTTATTGGAGTATCAGAACATCAATATAATATCGGTCTAACCATGAATTACATTGGTCACAGGGTGACTGTGTGGGTTTAGACAGAGAGGCAAGGGTTTAGCCAAATGATCGAGGGTTTCACGAGGAAACTTAATACTCGGGTAGTTAGGGTCGTCCTTTAGGCAGGGGGGTAGGTTTGATACAAAATTATAAGAGGGTTCAGGACATGAACCTTGCGAGTAGGGGTACTCACTGGCTAGAAAATGCTCAATATAACAATCGAAATCCTCGCTCAGAATGATAGGGTTTGACTTGGCAGAGGGTTTCGGTTTGTTTCGTGCCATTCTCGAAATGAGCTGGGCATTCCTTTTCCCTTTGGTATTTGCAGTAATGTCTGCCTTGGGATTTTTTCTCATAGGCTTTTTAATAGCCTATGCATTCTTAGTTACAGTGTCGGGTAAGTCGATAGCAGGGTTAGCCGAGGGTTTAGGCAGTAGGAGATGTAAGGGTACAGGCGGTTCAGACTTGGTTTCAACTACCACAGGTTTATCAACCTGTACAGGATCGGTGTCTTCAAAGCCATTACGGGCAATGAAAGCCTTCCAATTATCACCCAACAAACTCAAATGATAAACAATGATGAGCTTAATAAGCCCATGATGAAACAAGCTGTTGTCAGCCTTGTGCCTCTTAAACTTTTTAGACATTTTATACAAGCTTCGATTAAAATAGAAAGGCATGTTTAGAGGATACCTTATAAAAATCATCAGCAGACGCAGGTGGTAAAGGAATAAAAGTTCGTATCAACCTTCGCAGGTCATGAATTGCTTGATTATCATCAAAGTATTGTGCCATCGTGGTTTACGTGCAGAGATAGGCATACCTTTGTCACAAGAGGTGACTTTGCGGGATAGAAACAAAAATGTCCACGGAACTTCCGTGACCTTGTAATTCTTAAACCAACGTTGTCCCGAGGTAGGTAGCCCCGTAGCTGAGCTGATAAACTGTTCATCAATATCTAACTGTACATCACCTATTTTGGTTCAAAATCCATCGAAGGTCATGGCAAACTGTTGTGCTACACAATGGTTAAAACCCTTGAATCATTTCACGAAGGCAAGCCATCCACTGTCTTCCAAATCTTGGTGGGCATTGTCAAACATTAACAGGGCTTGATTGTCATTGGGTTCGACTCACACGACGGGTGCCATGGAGCCGAATGCATGGTAAGTGAAGGGTTTGAATTTACCAACACACACAGTAACAGAGCTATCCGAACCAACAACAATGAGCGAGCCAAAAGGGATAAGCATAAATGCAAGCATGCGAAGGTGGTAGAGTCTGCCATGCAAAACATTCATTACCCAAGTACAACCACCAAATTTCATAGCTGTTCACTCCATAATAATAGTTCAACCATTAAGTCATGTGTACAACTAATAAAATCAAATGTGTATAACAATACGCACCACCATTATGCCATAGTGTTCAAACATCCGACATATAAATCAAAACCCAAAATCAACTATGCACCAAAGTATATAATCAAAAGTTTAGCCAAGGTGCCAAACGATATTCATGTAGTTGACAAGCCAAAAGTTATAAAAAGATTAACATAAGGATTATATCATATATATATAAAAAAATTAATCATAACCCCTATGCATGTTCATATAATCAATGATCAGGCAAGTCATATAAGGTGCAAATCCAAATGATGAATGCCTTACAAGCTCAAGAAAACCAAGTTATACAATCAAGATAAGAATATCCAATGAGCATAGTTCGAAAGTTCTTCTAGCCACATAACGATAAACAAAAGGTAAGCGCAGTAGGCATATTGATAAAAATATCATGACAGTTCAGATAGTGTTCGAAATGTGACCTCGAAAGGAGAAATTTTCATGCTTACAGTCGTGAAAACTTAACGAAGACAAATGTGCAAATGTCGCAAGAAATGAACATGTCGTCTATTTGAAAATTGCGACAAAACTTGATGTTTGTAAGACATAGGTGTAGGAAGCTTATAGGATAATAGAAAAAAGTGAATTGGCTGCCAACAGAAGTATGTTGTACTACTACCTCTGCGTGGTGTAGAAATTTGATTGCTACTAGTTGAAATAATTCCACTTGAATTAGACCCTTGTCCAAAAATTCTTCTATCACTAATCACTTGTTGGTTAAATGGTTCTTTGTCTTTAGATGTCTTAGTCACACATGGGGTTGTGGGTTCCACACTAATTTAGATCTAGAATGGAGAGCCTTCTTTTGTGCCAAACCCTTGACCTTTGTTTTTCCTCTCATATGTGATGCACAATATTTACACAATATGATCTATCGCATGGAGATCCTCTACCTCTTCCTCATAAATGTCCAAGACCTATCGCTCAGCTACTACCCTCTTCTTACTATTGATATTATACTAGTAGAGTCGTCTATTGTGCGCCACTCTTGCTTTTATCAATATCTCCCTAGTTTGTTCCTCATCCATCATGATGGGATCCATTGCTTCCTTCTTCTGGCCTTTCTCTAGATCCTTCTCTGTATCTCATATATTCCTTAGTTCTTTCTCCAGTTCCCCCATGTGCACAAAGTGATCTAGGTGTCTGATTCCATGGTCATCATTCCTTTATCATGCAATAATATCTTGATGAACGTGTAAACTGACCTAATGTACCTCCATATTGGTCCCTTCAATAAATATTGTTCTGCAGTAGTATATGATTTCATTGTATCTACTACAAACTCATTAATAAACCCTGCAACAATACTATCTAACCAGAAATGTATTGCGTGCGTGAATTTATTATTAACCCTTTCCAATTTCTAAATATTCTCAATAGTACACTCTATGGGTATAATTCGATTCATGCGATGGGTATCCTTCAACCTAAATATCCACTCTTGCAACAAATCCGAGAAATAATAGAAAACTGCCTCATGCAAATCAGTAAACACATACCTCTGTAAATACTGGCGCGATGTATTCCTGGAACTCATGTTATCTTTCTACACAAACTCTGGTTTCTTTTTCTCAAACCTTATTTCAATATCTCGCTTCATAGGATTCCATGGCATGAACATCCATTTCTACCATTGCATTCTCTTCATCAAAACTCTTCCATGTTTTTTCTGAGTTTTAGCCGACAATGAAACCATATGTTGGATGTATGGGCTAACCTGGGTTCTACCTTAGTTTCTCCAACAAAACCCTAGAAACCATTGGCCCCTCTGGTAAACCAGAAAGCAAAATTGCACATAGAGTGCACAACACAGTCTCACTTGATATGTCTTATGGGCGACTGTAGGATGTTGATGTCTGTAGTCGTGGAAGGGATTGGGGATGTTCTACTTCTAATTTTTCTTTAACATGCATCATATTTTACCATTCATATAGATCTAATAGTTATTTCATTATGTATTATTATTATTACGCACTACAAGATATTGTTCTAGCCATTCATCATTCATTCATAATTGCAGAAAAAAAAAAAAAAAAAACATTATTCAAACACATCAAAATAAATGATTTTACCATGGTTCACCCCACCTGGGCTACATCTACAAAGATATTTTTCTTATTTATTATTCTTCATCAAAATTTCAGCATTGTGCATGTTAAATCAAAATGTGCATTTAAAATACACATAATTACAGTGTAGTGAGGCATACCAATGTCACACCAAGATCCACATCTTGTGACCTGACCCTTAGTTATAGTTCATGATTCTCAAAAAAGTGATAAAACCCGAGCTCCACAACTCTCAACCAAAAAATAACACTGCGACTCAAAACTAAAAAGTTATTGCTCGACATACATAATTTCAACTCTGAACCGATAAGATATCTTCCCCTAGATACCTCATACATTGTCTATTTATATTACAAAATTGGGTAAAAATCCTTACATCATAGTCCAAAACCCTAATTTTAATTGCACTCAACTTATCCACATAATAAATCCTTTTGCACACGAATCCACAATTCCATCGTGTTTCTTTTCCTTTATTCCCACTGCGTGGTACTTACTTGGTCCATTCTACCTCATTTTTTGCACTGTATCTTGAAACTTACCCCAAAATTTCTTGCTCCAACAATGATCGATGATCACCATGATGATTGAATTATTTCCTGGTTTAGGTAATCCAACAATTAAATCCATAGAAATATCTTTCCAAATAGTAGAGGGGATCAGAAGTGGTTGGAATGTGCCCATAGCTTTGACTATTTCTCCCTTCTTGTGTTGATATAACTCACATTTAGCCACAAAGGTGAAAACATCATGTTTCATACCATCCTAGAAAAAAGAACGTTTGACTCGTTGATAGGTTTTGGTAAACCCTAAATGCCCCGATGTGGGTGAAGCCTGAAGCTCAGAAATCACCATGCATTTAAGTTGTGACTATTTTCTAAAATACAAATGGCCTTTGTATATAATCTCTTCATTGTGCAAATACTACCCTGGATAAGTTGGAGAATTATGCTACAATTGGTGGATCATGCTAGAAATTTTGGGGTCATGTAGCCATTCCAGACAAATAGCTTGGAGCCAATATGGTACAATGAAGGAGAGGGAGAAAAGGGACCTGTCTTATTCATACTTCCTGGAAAGAGAGTCAACAACTACATTTTCCTTTCCTTTCTTGTAAATGATCTCATACTCATATCCAAATAGATTGGTCACCCATTTTTTTTGTTGCAGTGATGATATTCGTTATTACAGAAAATACTTGAGACTTTGATGATCGGTTTTAATTTCTAATCATTGTCCCAATATATAAGGATTCCAAAGATCCACAACATGCAAAATAGCTAGAGTTTCCTTTTCATAAATGGATTGTCTCAAATGTATCTCTAAAAGTTATTTGATAGTGACGGCCAAAGGCCTTCCATATTGCATGAGGACGACCCCAATTCCATTTTCGGAAGCATTGTATTCCCATACAAAAGTATTTGTGAAGTATGGAAGTGCTAGGATAGGGGTCTAGCACATAACATCTTTCAAGGCTTGGAAGTGCAAGAGGTGCTGCAATTTTTCCATAAATCCAAACAAACTTCCAATAATATCCCGTTAAACCCAAAAAACCACACAAGATCTTAAGATTTTTAGGGTGAGGTCAATCTTGCATAGCTTCAATTTTCTTAGGATCTACCTGCACACATTCTTTCTGACAATATGACCCATGTACTCCACTTCAGAGGCTCCAAAGGCACATTTATATTGTTTAAGGGAAATTTTGTTCTTAGAGAGTATATGGAGAACTTGATCCACATGGGCGAGATGGGTGTCCAATTTTTACTATAGATGAGAATATCATCAAAGAAAACTAAGAAACAATGATGGAGAAAAGGATGGAAGACATTATTCATAAGAATTTATAAAGTGGAGGGAGCATTAGAAAGGATAAAGGGAATTACCAAGAACTTATAGTTACCCTCATGAGTTTGAAATGTAGTCTTGGGAATGCTTTGTTATTTCATACGTATCTAGTGGTAGCCATAATGGAGTTCAAGTTTGGTGAAGTACTGAGAACCACTCAATTCATCCAAGAGGTCATCAATGAAAATAATAGGAAAATTTTCTTTGATTGTGAGTTTGAGGGCATGAAAACCAGAACACATGCACCAAGTACCTTCTTTATTAAGTAGCATGACCATAAGTGAAGTATAGGGGATAGTAATAGGATGGATAACACCTACTTCTAGCAATTTATGACCAATTTTCTCAATTTCATTCTTCTGGGCAAAGGGATGATGATAAGGATGAACATTAGGAGGAATACTTCCCAATATGAGAGGAATGGAATGATCATAGAGACCACGGTAAGGGGGAAGTTCCTTGGGAGTGGTAAAAACAACTTGGTGGAGAGAGAGGATAGATTGGAGTTCACGATGCAAAAAGAGTGTCTCAACAATTTAAATGGAGTGGAGTTTGGAAATAATTATAGAATGACCCTTTTTTAAGAGATTTTCCATTTGATGGGAACTGATGATCTTAGGGGAGCCTATTGTGATGACTTGGAACTTATAATATTGTCCCTCCCATCGGAATTTCATGGTTTATTCCTTAAAATCCATGAGAATGGGGTCGGGAGTTTGTAAACATTCATAACCAAGACAAATGTCACAACCACCCATGTCTATAGAAAACATATGGTATTTCAGGTGATACTGACCAATTTGGAGCCACACATTTTCGCAACGTCCCCCACATTTCATGAAACCTCCATTGGAAATCATGATTTGAAAATTATTGATGACACATATGTAACAATTGAATTCTTGGGAAATGTAGTGATGAATAAAATTATGGGTGCTACCATTGTCCACAAGGATGATGTATTTCTGATTTTTAATGTAACCAATTAACTTGAGGGTATAGGAAGAAAATAATCTAGTGAGGGAATTAAGTGAAACCACTAGTTCAACTTCTGGTGGATCAGAGGGTGTGGTCAAATCATATGGAAGTGGTATCTCATCCACAGGTGAAACAAAAAACTATTATTTAGAAACATCCTTCGTTATGGACATAAAAATATTATTTTCCTTACACTTGTGCCCAAAACAATATTTGTTATCACAATTATAACAAATACCCTTGAGTTTCCATTTAACCATTATGGCCTTGGTTAATTTATGGATCTTGAGGGGAGTTGCAGGAGGGGAGAGATTTGTGGGTTTATAGAGAGGAAGAAAGGATGGGATTTGTATCTGGGATGAGACAATATGTTGTGATTCCTTGGATGGCTTAGTAGCTTCCAACCAAGTCAGGGGGAATGCCATGATAACATGGGAACAAATTCCATATTTTAGGCAACTAATAAAGTATTCCCCAAAGAAGGAATCTGAAATTCCCTCCATTATGAAATCCAAGTGCTCAAATGTTGTGATAAAGTCTTCCACTATCCCCGACTACTTAAAATTGGTCAAAATGAATAAATAGTGGTTGTTAGAGTCAAAGTGGTCATAGATCTTTGCAACAAACTGTGTCCAAATAACATACCCTTGGCATGCCTTTCTATGCCATTTCCACCATTTCCAGTTTTTTGGATCCATATGTAGGATACCATAACAAAAATTGGCTAAATCATCAGTAATTCCATGCAAAGAGAAATAATGTTCCATTTGAGTGACCCAACCTATGGGATTTGAGCCATCAAATTTGTTCACCTCAATTCTGGGAAGGCATAGGTCTTGAGGAAGGTGGGTAGAATGAGGAACTTGGTAATGTGAAGAGTCATGTTCTTCTTGATAGGATGGTTTTTCAGAAGAGGAAGGGTTAAGGGAATAACCCATCAATTAGTCAAGTGTGTCTTTGATGTGGGCACATTCGTCTTGGAGGATTTTAACATAGGAATTGAGCCTACTAGTGTTGGCATTGATATTCTTGATTCCATCCTTGTTCTGAATGTTGTAAACAATCAATGCATTGAGTTCTTAGGTGCAGGTGGTGGCCATTTGGATAGAGGTAAAAAATGGTAAAGAAAATGGGATAGGGGGTGAATAAGGGGGGTGAGAAGGGTGGGTGGGACCACTAAGAAGAATGGTCAGAAGTGATAGGTACCATAATGATCAGGGAGAAAAGGGGAATCCAATGGGATAGGGGACAAATAAGGGTGCCGAGAAAGGGGTCGGGTCCACTAAAAAAAATTGGATGAAAAATGATAGGTACCATGGTAATGAGGGAAAAGCGAGGAATCTAATGGGATATGTCCCAAATAAGAATGTCAGCAGGACCACTATACTCATTTTTGTTTTTACTCATGTGGATTTATACTCCAATTTGAAGAATATTGTAGTGTCGGAATGCCTAGATTCTCAATAGGACAAAAGTAGTGTCGAAATGCCCAAATTATAAACAAGAGAAATCATGTATGTTCTCTTTCTGTGTTGTTTGAGTCCTAGGGGTTAAGGTTTTTTACATGGTTTCTAAATACAAGGGTTTTCCTTGTAATATATTTCTCTAATATATGTTTGGGGTCAATCAGTAACACTCGAACCAATATCTCGAGGCACCAACTAAGGAGGGTAGACTGTACCCTTAGTTGTACTACCCGATTACCTAGGTACTAGAGAGTATCTTCTCAAGTGAGGTTCTTGGTGGCACTATAACAGTAAGGCAATCAATCATTTTATCTCCATAGGGATTCAGGATATCTAGGTCGATCCTTATACAGACATTGTCTAATGCACTACCACTTGAAGGGAAATCCTTATTATGGTTTTTTGTACAACAATATACTTCCTGAATTTACATATCTTACATACAAAATGGACATCAATCATGATGGTATGGATCCCTTCACAGAAAAAATTTGATATCCTTCTCAATCCATAGAATTAAAATTTGCATGTGTTGATCATCCTATAGTCCTGTGATTATAGCCAATTGTTCTTGTCGAATCTGGTTCAGATCAGTTGATGAGGTAAGGATAGGTGGGAAAGGAAGCTGACTTGACATTATATTGGGGTTATAGATGGACCTAGTATGCTATATCAACATCCCAGTCAGTAGAAAACAACCAAAATTTTCAAAGAACTATAGTGATTTTTAGGTCATCTTCTTACAAGTCATTTTGAAGGGCTAAACAACCTTTTTAGGAAATAAAAAACCACAAGAAAAGAGTGTACAAAGTATGCCAAGATAAAATTTATCTCTCCAAATTAAATGAAAGAGTTTGAAGAGATTTTTCCAATGAGCTAATGATCCAGGTGGATATCGGTGGCCACCCACCTTTTCCAAATGGCTTAAAACAATTTTCTAGCAATTTTGGCAATTTACTATTTTTAGCAGGTTTTAACTTTCGGGGCCATTTTAAGGGTCCAAATGAAGGTTTTTTGAGATAAAGGTTCTAAATTATAGATGAAGGAATAATTTAGCCCCCAAAATGAATCTCCTTGATGATACCTTTCCAACAAGCTATCACACACCTAAAACAAAGATCGTATGCAAAAGTTACAACCCCGGGAAGTTGATGTACTCACTTACCCAAACGGGGCCCACATGACTTTTGGTGCTTCATCTCCTAGGGTTAGGTTTTTGGATGTCTAGGAGTTTTGGAATTCCTATTTATTGTAAAAGGGCCTTCAGAGCCTCATTGTAACCATATTCTTGAGAATGTGAGTAGTTGTCACATCTCTTCTCAGAGATAAGCTACCACCATTCTAGCGAGTCTTTCACTCTGTATTTTTATAGTCTCTGTACATTTCTTTCATTAATAGAAATTGTGTATTACTGTATCTCTGTGTTTACGGTTGCATCTCTGATATATTTCTGTTATATTACTGGATATACGCGATATCTCTGTGCATTTATTTATTATATCTCCACTCTCATTTTGTGCCAAAAATAATCCGGATCAGTGGTATCAGAGCAAGATTCTCTTGATTGTTTTTTTCAGTGCATGTCCCCGAGGAGGTCCGAGTATAGAAACTTGGGTCTTGAGCTTGTCTCTCTTGAAGACAATCGCTCTCTCACACCCAAGAAACCCTCAATGGTGGAAGAAAAGAAAATCGACGGAGCAGACGATCCTATCAATCTGTTGCTTGAGCAAGCTCT
>JZKD02S1899494.1:550429-561837 GCA_000966675.3 Picea glauca
CGAATCTTACTAATCCTTCATATGCCAACTATAAATGTTTGGCGATATTTTTATAAAAATATTCAAATTTATAAGGATTTTATATAGTTTTTATAAAATTTTGGAGATTTTTAAGGTAAAAGATTTTTATCCTCTAGAACTTGGGCGAATTATTTTTAAAATAACGAATCTCGTTTTGGGAAAAAACATGGAAAATTAGCCCATGAGAGAAATTTAGCCCCTAAAATCATCCATGCTTAGAATAATCAACCTTAGTTGGACAGATATGATTTGGCCATCCCTGGATGGGTACATAATTGTCCTCGACACCCAAAGAAGTTACTTTCTAAAGTTGACCCTGAAACCTCACGATTGCCTGAGGACCATATCAAGAAATTTATACTAGCTATCAGAATTATGAATATCCAACATGAAGATGTAGTTTTCAATCTTTTCCCCTACAATTTCGAGAATTCAACCTCCATGTGGTATTTTAACCTACCCGTAGGGTCCATAACTAGTTGGACGAAGTTTCAAAAGGATTTTCTAGACAAATTTGCACAAAAAACTACTACATGTGATTTGATGGATGAGTTGTTCACCACCATCCATGAGTTCGAAGGAAAGGGTTAAATATTTCAATCAAATATTTACCAGCATATTAAATAAATTCCAACCCAAAGCTAAACCTACTCAGGAGTTGCAAATCGAAGTATATGTTAATGATCTCCTAACTTCTATTTCCATGTTTGTGAAGAGGGATGCCATGAAAAATCTAGCTGAGAATTTTGAAGAAGAAAAAACAATAGAGTTCCAGATGAAAGGATGCAAACAAGGCTAGGTCTCTCTAGTTAAGAAATAATTTCAACCTCCTCCCAAGAGAGGACTCTTGTTGACTAGACCCCCAGGGAAAAAAACAGAACAAACTCCTGAAAAGGAAAGTGGGGACATAGAGGACCTACAACGCATGGTCAATAAGTTTTCAAACAAAATCATAGACATGAATATAAGTGCAAGGGAGGGAAACCAAGGGAAAAGGCCCTATAAACCCTTTTTCAAAAGGAATCCACCATTCAAAGAAATTGAACCTCCCCTAGCCAACTTAAACATCGATTTGGGAAATGTAGCATCAGATTGTTTCTGTACTTGTCATCAAGAGAATAACTCTAAAAGAGACAACCCTCAGTGGGTGCATGCCATGAATTTTATGGCCAACCAGTTTCTAGAAGAGGTCTCCCTAACTGAACAATCAAGTGTCTTGACTATGAATATTGTTGACCAGGAAGAAGTTGCTCCACCAGAAGAAACAACCATGTTGATATGGTACCTCGATCTACTAATTCCTTCCAATGACTTATTTGAGGTTCAAGAACCACCTGCAGAAGTCTTGGTTGTGAAAACAGGAAGTAGGGGTCAACCTGTCTCAAACGACCTTTCTACGACCCCAAATTTGGGAGGAAAACTAGCTCTCTATCATCAGAATTCACCTTTTTCTCCCTGAAGAAAACCTATAAACATCCATACACGAGAATCACCCAAGCTAGATTACAACATAGTAGAATATTTGAAGAATTTAAAGGAAAACATATCATTTTTGGACATATGTAGAATCCCTCAACAAAAAATACTCTCTGCTACAAGCATTGAAATCAATATAAAATCCTACAACAAGAACTGACGAAGGAAGAAATCTAACTCCCACATATCTAGGGAATAAACCGACTGTGAACGCCTACTCTGAAGATAAGAAGGGAAAACATTTTGTACCACCGTTCCTTTTAACGTTTGAAGTCTTCAAAAAAAACCTCCATAATTGTTTGGTCGATTCATGCACATCTTCTAATGTTATGCCACTGTCTATTTTCAAATAATTAAACACATCCTCTCTTAAAAGTGACAAACATGTGATACAACTAGACATAACCCAGGTGAAGGTCATGGGAGAACTCAGATATGTAATGATCATAATAGCGACACATCCTAAATTTGTGCAAGTGATTGACATCATTGTAGTATATATCTCAGAGTCTTATGGATTATTATTAAGCTGAGATTGGTATGAAAAGTTAAATAGATACTTTAGTACAGACTAAGCTCACCTTTGGCTACCATTAAAGGGGCACACAAACATGATCAGGATCGATAGGGAAAGATATCTTAAGCATATTATCATCGACTTAGAAACCCTAAATGAACCCTCATCGATAGATTTCCATATGCTTGGCAATTATTCCTGTGATTTCGACTTTGGGAATTTCTCCCCCCTCCCACCTGATGTCCCTCTTATGCAAAAATCTAAAATGATTTTTCGAGAGGAATTGTCGATGACAGAGGAAGAAACCGTCTTCTACCAAGAACCTATTTTAGAAATCATAGAACAAACAAGAGGAAAAGAGGAATGTTACGGGAAAGAGGAAGCTGATAGATTTTTCCCGCAGTTTTGGACCTTATACTTTGATGGCTCTAAATCACAAGAAGGGTCTGGGGCAGGGTGCATTCTCATTAACCCGAAAGGTAAATGACCTTTCTTGTCCTGCAGACTAGAGTTTGAATGCACAAACAACACCTCCGAGTATGAAGCTCTAGTACAGGGGATAAATAAAGCCATAGACTTAAACGTCAAAGAATTGAAGGTTTTCGAAGATTCTAAAATCATCGTTAGACAAGTAAGGAATACTATACATTGCGATTCTCCACACCTAAATAATTACCAATAGGAAGTGCACAGGCTAATAGATCATTTTGAAGCTTTCAAAATTACAATGATTCCCAAAGAAAAGAAGATTCTTGTTGATTCCCTTGCCACCGCGGCTTCAAGGCTATCACCTCTATAAGATTATGAAGCCTCATGTTTTACTGCGGAATTTCTCTAAAAACCATCGGTGCCCAACAATATTTCTAATTGGAAGGTCTTTGAAGGAGATGAACATATCATAATTTTTTTGACTAACCAAGATAATTTCAAATGTTTGGCTATTGATGATGAATTATTCCAGGAACAATCAACAAAAATCAACCATCATACAGATTAACCGACTAACAAATCGAAGTCTCACATGATACCGAAGGGGATATCTAATTTAATAAACCTTTTTGACCTAAAGAAAATATTTAAGGGGTCAAAAAATGTGAAGACTGGTATTTCCTATCCCATGCATGAAACTATAAATCTCGGAACCCTAGAAAAAAAAAAAACATAAACCTCGGCAAGACAATATGTAAAGAGGAAAAGAATCCCTATCTCAAAATTTTCAAACAATATCAAAATGTCTTTGTGTGGTCCTACCATGATATGAAAATCTTTGATACCCATATCATTCAACACACTATCTATTTAAAGCCTGAAGTAAAACCCTTCCAACATAATCTCTGGAAGTACCACACAACCCTGAAGCCTCTCATGTGTCAGGATGTAAAGAAACTGTTAGATGCCAAAATTATCTTCCAGACTAGACACTCTGCATGGGTAGAAAATTTAGTTCCTATAAGGAAAAAGTCTAGGGAGATTCGCCTATGCGTAGATTTCAGAAATCTCAACAGAGCTTCAGAAAAAGACAACTACCTAGTCCCACCAATGGAGAAACTCTTGCAAACTGTGTCTGGCTCTGAAATTTTCTCCCTGTTTGACAGTTTCTCAGGTTACAACCAGGTTCTAGTTTTAGAAGAAGACTTCTTGAAAACTACCTTTTGAACCAAGTGGAGAACCTTCTGTTACAAACACATGCCTTTTGGGTTAATCAATGTGGGTGAGACCTTCCAGAGGGCCATGGATGTAACATTTCAGGGACTAATCAACAAGTGTGTAGTAGTCTACTTGGATGACATGATTATGTATTCAAAGAACATAGAAGATCACATCCAACATTTAACCCATATTTTCGAAAGGTGTAGGAAATATGACATATCCTTAAACCCTAAGAAAACTTTTTTTGGTGTCGAGGAAGGGAAGTTGTTAGGCCACATTATATCTCAAGAAGGAATTCACATACCCATAAAGTACCAAGGATGTAGCTAAGCTTCCATTGCCTCACAACAAAAAGTCTATGCAACCGTTCTTTGGAAAAATTAATTTTGTGAGAAAATTCACCCCCGATTTCGCGAAAACTATCAAACCCTTACAAAAAATGATTCGTAAAGATGCTAAATTTAAGTGGGATGATGAACAAAAGAAGGCTTAAACAATATTAAGACTGCAATATCTAAATCCCCAGTGTTGCGAAGCCCCGATTTCAACACAGATTTCTTCCTCTATACTTTCTCTTCAGACCAATTGTTAGTTGTAGTATTGAATCAAAAGGATAATGATAACAACGAGGATCCAATATCATTCATGAGAAATAATATCCAAGGTGACGAACTAAATTATCCTACTGTAGACAATCAATCTTATGCATTTTGCAAATAAGTAAAACATTTCAGATCTTACATCCCCAAGAACCATACCAAGTCATCGTGCCTCACCCTACAATTCGATCCCTGTTTAATCAATAAGAGATGGGGGAAAGAGGAGAAAAATGGATGGAAGTATTCCAAGAATTTTATCTAGATATAAAACCCACTAAACTAGTTAAAGGACAAGGGTTATGAAAACTGACAGTCAAAGCTCAGGACCAAGTAAATGAAGACCCTGGGTGGGAGAATGAAATGGAATTATGGTGTGGTGAAGCTTCATACATTTCCCCAGGGCAAGAGTCTTGGTATGAGAAATTGACTTATCTCTTATACCATGGGACTTGCTCAAAAAACCTAAACCCTAGGGAAAGGAGAGCCCTTAGATTAAAATCTACACAATATCGCCTCATAAATTTAGTGCTCTTCCGTCTTAATTATGACGGGGTACTTTTAATATGTCTCGAACGTGAATATGTAGAAAAGGTTCTGAAGGAGCTCCATGATATCCCTACAGGTGGACATTTTGCAGGAAAAACCGTTGCTCACAAAATACTGAGAGCTGGCTATTATTGGCCTACTCTTTTCAAGGATTCCCACACATACTCTAGTAATTGTAAGATCTGTCAAATAAGAGCAGAGAGGGAAAGAGAGAGAAGTTGTCCCACTTCAAATGGTAGTCGTTTCCAACCCTTTCAATAAATGAGGGTTAGATATCATAGGAGAGATAACACCAAATTCCTCAAAACAAGATAGGTATATATTAACCGCCACAGATTATTTCAAGAAATGTGTAGAGGCCATCCCTTTGACTCATGTAAATGAAAACATGGTGATCCAATTCATAGAACAAAAACTGATCACTACGTTTTGTGTACCTTCTATCCTACTTCTTGATAATGAAACTTACTTGTCTTCCACCTTATTAACAAATTTTTCCCTAGACAAAGGAATCATAATTAGATACTCTGCAAATTATTACCCATAAGGAAACGGAGTGGAAGAATCAACTAATAAAAACGTAGTGAGAATATTAAAGAAAACATTTGCAAACAACCAAAGGAATTGGCGTAATTCACTTCCTAATGCTTTATGGCCGATAGAGTCACACATAAGGAAGCTATAGGGAATTCCCCATACTTTTTGGTATACGGACATGAATCCATTCTCCCGAACGTGCTTTATCTTCCATCTCTTCAACTTGCTCGGGATTCGAGGGGAAAACCTTCACTAGTCATGCAACAAAGAATTGACACCCTGCTCATGCTAGAAGAAGAAAGGGAGAAAGATAAATCAAATTTCATAGCCCACCAGTAGATATTTAAAAGGTGGTTTGATAAGCATAAGGCTGAAGAGAAGAATTTTGAAGTAGGAGACTTAGTCCTAAAGTGGGATAGAGAAAATGAGCCTAAAGGAAAACATCCTAAGTTTCAGAATCTATGGCTTGGACCTTTCTAGGTGGCTGAGAATATTGGGCTAGGAACATATCGACTATAGAGTATGAGGGGGGAACCTAGTGCCCTCCCAGTGAATGGCCAAGCCCTAAAACAATATTTTCATTAAGAAAAAAAAAAAAGTCATTTTCTGTGTTTATTTGAGATGTGTTGATTTATCTTTTGAATTTATACATTTTTTGTTTTATCTTTTGCGATTGTTCTTCTGAGATTTTGAAATATTGTGTTTAGCAAGACAATGGTTGACTTCAAATCATGCAACATAGAAATTTTTTTTCGTAACTCATCACTCACATACAAACACAATAAATGTTGAGTAACCTATGTTTGTTTCAAAAGATTATTTATCTAGCCTGCGTAGATGAACAACTTTGGAGAAATGCAGAAGTGTTTTATTAGTGGTTTGGTAAAACCTTAAGGGAAAGACAGTAATCTGGAAAGGACTACATGCACCTCAGAGACAGAGCTAGTGAGACCTTAACCATCTCTTTTTTGCAAATAACAAACGTCCTCCTCTCCCACTCGCTCAGGTCATTCTGTCGAAATAAAAGTCAACTATATCAAATGAGTGCACAGTAGGTAGGAGAGGGTATGAAGATATCTCCTCCGACGCTATGGATGCTTACTAGCATCAAAGCAAGTTCTGTGACATTGGGGTGACTATGTTAGGGCTATGGATGCTCTCTGGTAGTAGAACAACACCGTAGTAAATGAATAAGGGTAAATAAAAGGCCTAGTTCCAGTGAATGATTTACTATACTCTTGTCAAAAGGGGACATGAGTCAATGTTACAAAAAAGGAGGAATAAAGGTTAAAAAACCCCACATGCAGGCCCAGATGCATCAACCGGGGAAATTCCAAATGCAAGGGTAAAATAAGCTTTGATGAAAACCGGTTAAGTTCCTAATCAACTTTTTCATCAGCCAATCCTGAGGAAGGAACAAAGTTTCTTATTTCTCCTAGTAAAATGCTATTTGTTGAGCACTCAACACACCCTAAAAATACTATGTCAATTTTTCACTTTTTGGGTACCACTTAATCTTTGCACTGTCTGAATTCGATTTTTCTTTGAGAAATGTTTTATCTTTTCTTATTCTCTTAACTCTCATTAAGATATTAAGGTTTGTATAAATTTATGAAACCCCATGAATTAAAGAGGATTAATACTTAAATAAGGAATCAACAGCTAAAACACTTCACTCAACGTGCTCAAGACTCAACATCAGAAGGAATTAAGAGGTGAAAAGGAATCACTCGGAAAACCTCAGTTGTCGAGCGTTGATCTTCACTGGTATCGAAAAAAGGAATTTTTGTTTCACAACAAATTATCCTATACGAACATCGTCGATAGTCGATCCCCTTCGACATCGGTAAAAGGAGAAGGGAGTAAATGTTAACAAAGAAAGAAACAATATTGTCGATAGTCGATACCTGATGCGCTTTTCAGAATCAGAGAAGGTTGAATTGCGACGAACATATTGACCATGCTAAAGAGTTTTCCCCAACCATCGATTCCCAAAGAATTTCGGCATCGAGAGTTTTCGGGGAAGCTAATCCGAAGAAAAACACGCGATAGGTTTATCCTCGATCGCCGACCCCCGATACCTTTTCAGCATTGGCGAGCTCAGGTTTATTTTAGAATGCCCAACTTGAAGAAAGTCCTGACTTTGACTAATACACATGGATTAAGCCACCTTTCTTCAACACCATGTGTCTTTGCCCGAGTGGAGAATAATAAAATCTAGTTTTACCCAGAGTCATTCCAGGCCCCATAATTCCAAGTCACACCTCTGATTTAGTTGTTACACGTCAACATTGTACAATGAAATCGATCAGAATCATAGGTTTTTTGAACAAGGATATCAACGAAAACATTCATAGCACTTTGTCGATCCCCGAGCCGCCCACTAAGAAAGAGACACTATGGGACGTTTTAGCACTAGATACATTTATATTCAGAGCATTTAAGGGACTAATTAATTCCAAATATCACATTAGTCGATACTTCATGTGAAAATAAAAATGACCATTTGAAATTACTGATAGACCACACCACCCTACGTGCCCCCATCGTCAACCCATGATGAATTCAAGTTGCAGAGAATTGGCGGAAGATTTGTTTGAATTCCACTCATCAACCAAATTAAATGGTTGATAAGACATGGTAGGTTCTTCCCAGGGTTAAATTATCTTGTGTCATTGTAAATGAAACCATTCTGCATGAAAAGGAGTTTTAGAGAATCCAGAGAAGAAAAACAGGCAATTCAAAATATGCAGAGATTCTATGAGTATCAAATAACCAGATTTATCCAGCTTTACAGGTATGTACCAGTCTGTGGATTTTTCATGCTTACACTTCATATATATATATATTATCCAGTGTTTCTTTGTACGTAGTATCTAAAATATTTATTTCAATTACAGGAACAATTTCACCAAGGAATCCAACCACTAGGCAATCATCGAGGGTGTCGAAGTTGAAGGAGCCAAAGATAGGTGAAGGTTCTTCTCCAGGGGCCATAAAACAATTCAAATTTTCTCCAAGGCCAGCACCAGTCATTAAGACATCTACAAAGAAGGTGTTCACTCAACCTCTGACCTTTGGAGACACAAAGGAAAGCATAGGGGCTAAGGCGGTACTCCCATGTTGGGGAGAACTCTTCAAGAATATCAATTGGGAAGAATTATTATAATATATCCCTCACAGTGACCCAGATATGAGAAAGCTCGACAACAAAGTTTTTTCGAATATCTGACGATCGTACCTGCACATGGTAGAAAGAAGAACTCCAATGTTCCCCTGCATATAATTCCTTAAGTGGCTCATTGAACACACAGACACACAAAAATGTCTGATTAACGATGCCAATGGCGGGTGTGTCAGAGTGTTCCTTTTCATGGAGGTCCAGAAATATTAAAAACTTTGAGACCCCAAGGAGTGGCTAAATACAGAATTCATGGTGAAATTCTATGAGCCCCATGACACCAGCCAGTTGATGGCCTCATGGTGGAGAGAAGATAAGAAGTATACCAATTGGAGCACCAGCTGGTACCAGATGACCAACTTTAGGGAGCCGTACATCTACCTTATGGCTCTAATCTGTCGATTGTATGGGGAAAAGGACTGCTCCAAATTTTTGGAGGCATGGATTCCTCTAGCTTACACAGTGGCCATTTCCAAGAGTGGTTTCAACTGGGGAGCCATCATTTCCAAATAGCTGAGCATATGCATACAATAAGATCAGACACCAAAAGAAGGAGAGACACCAACCTTCTACATGGCTTCATACTTACTGGATGTCATGTGTGCCAGAAACATCTTTTTCAGCATGAACTTGAGTTGGAACATTGCAGAACTCCCCGTACACATATATTTTAACATTTTATGGGAGAATAGGTAGAAAAAATCATACTCCCTCATCTTTGATGAATTCATCACATGCATTTATTTTATTCTTTTCAAGAAAGAATGCTCAATACTATCAGTTGTGACCAAAAAGATGATATCAAAGGTCGACCACTAGTATCTGGATGAGTTCGATACTTACATCAAGGTTTTAGGGGCCACCAGAGCACCTCATCTCCTGCCATCACATGTTCCTGACCAGATAGTAATGGGAGAGATATGCTACTAGACAATCCTGGATGGCTACAACGCCACCCTGATCGAGGATAAAAAGAAGGAATTTATACCCTATGGATTCTATGTAGGCTTATACCTAGTGAAGGACACCATTAAAACCAATCAAGAGGGGATGAGCCAATTGAATTTTAGATACCATGTTGGTTGATTCCACAAGAATAACACCAAGGGTCTGGTATTGAAACACAACTTGCAAGTGTCATCCTGTTGGCCATACAAACATGACAAATTCAAGGATGAGGTATTCACAGAAAATGCCCAGGATTGTTGTTGGACAACTGAGAGGGGGGCTGAATCAGTTGTTACCATGCTTAAACAATTATGGTTCTTTTAAACTCTTTGTAGAGATATTGAATGATGGTCACAATAATGAAAGGAAATAAACAATGTCACTTTCAGCATCATTCACATATATGAGAAACACAGAGACATATATTTCCCGAGGAAACCCATGCAGGGTAAAAACCTCTTTTTCTTTATATGATAAGTAATAGTTACATTGTTTACAATATCATACATATGAGCACCAACTCACAATGAGGCTAGAAACTCAGTTTTGAAGGCTACAACTTGCTGAGAGCACCAACTCTCTCTTTTCTCTAGCACCCACTAGAAGGAAGCACCAACTCCCTGGTTTCTATAGCACCAACTAGAAGGAGGCACCAACTCCCTGGTTTCTCTAGCACCAACTAGAAGGAAGCACCAACTCCCTATGTTCAAGCACCCACTTGAACCTTTGAGGACACTAGTCCCCCCTAGCTCCTCCCAACCACCCTGAAATATAAGTCTTTGCTACTGAAACTTATTATAGTGATATGATGTTCAACAATGGCTTACCAAACTCATCATTGTTCTGTTGCATATCATTGCTCTATTTGTCTCATTTCCTTTCTGCACACATCACTTGCACTATCTATTCTTCTGCTTTTTATGCTCTTTGCACCATGTCCATTCACTACACAGTTCCTCTTCTGTGTTATTCAGTTGTTGCACTCTCCTCCTTCTTCACACATGAATCGCCTTCACCAACAACAACCACAACAAACTCTAATAGCAACATCAACCCTTCTCTTCTTTGTACCGTGTATATGTAGCTTATGTGCATCTTGTGCATGCAATATTCACCATTCCTCTGCATTCTCATACTGTGCCAATCTCCTCCACCTCTCGAGTGCTCTGCGTGATCATCATCGTAACTCTTTAGCTTCTCTAGCCATTTTCCCACGCGTTCAGCATCACTGGATGTTATGTTGAGATTCCTCAGCCTCTCTGACAGTTGAGACTCTTCGTCTTCTTCGTGACAGTCGATCTCACCTTCTCTGTTTTAGTTATAGGCTTCCACACTCATCCATCTGTCAATCCCTTCTAAGAATAGTCTTCCTTCACTTGGACGAAGCTTAGAGACTCTTCTTCTCCTCTGGCGATCACACAGGGGTCTCCTTGAATTCTCTAGCAGATGCCATCAATGGTTTTTGGTAGTTTCACTGTGTCGTGCATCAGTAGCCCTCCGATCAACACTTGATATGACAGTTCATATTACATCGTGATTTCACATATCACGATATCGGGATTCCTGATGTCAATAATCTTTGACATGTCCAACTCTCGATACTCGAAACTCCGACAAGGACTGGAATCAACAGTCCAGATTCAACCTTAATCTGATGGCTCAGATTACATCGCGATATCGGGATTCCTGATGTCAATAATCTTTGACATGTCCAACTCTCGATCCCCGAAACTCCGACAAGGACTGGAATCAATGGTCCAGATTCAAACTTAATCTGATGGCTCAAATTACATCGCGATTTCACATATCGCAATATCAGGATTCCCGATGTCAATAATCTTTGACATGTCCAACTCTCGATCCCCAAAACTCCGACAAGGACTGGAATCGACGGTTCAGATTTGATCTTGATTCAACGACTGCGATTTAAGTC
>JZKD02S1899494.1:576206-591785 GCA_000966675.3 Picea glauca
TTTTACTGGAAACTTACGAAATCAATGTAAAAATAATTGTTTTATCGAAGCAGATAAAGAAATCACATATGAATATTTTTTGTTTTCTAATTATAAATTTAACAAAACTTGAATTAACTAAGTTATGAAACATAGTTGTACAGAGAGTCAAAGCTAATCTAAACTGTCTGGTTTAATCAATACGTAAAATGACAGAAATTAGAAACAAAGTATCTAACCTGATGTTAGTTCGTTAAATGTGTTTGTGCCTCTGTATTGAATCAAAAGAATCCATCTCCCACGCCTCCGAGATAAATCTGCAATAGACTTATACTGAACTTTTTTGAATAAATTCAAAGAATGTATTGGAAGCCAAGATTTAGAAACAGAATAGGGAACACATTGATTCTGTGATCTTATGATCACAAATGATTATAGTCATAGAAATATATGCGTAACACATTCATTTCATTGTTCAACCAAACATCAAATAAAAATCCTGATATTCGAATTGAAAAGATGATCACAGTCTCAATATCTGGAACAACAAATCATGAACGATATTTATAACATGAATATCCCGAAACATAACATATCAATGAGTATAAAGATACATGACATATTAATATATCAAGATTAATTAAAACAAAACATTAATGAAACACCATTCACAAAGGACTAAAGCCAAAATGTTGTACGATGTTCCATTAAGTCTTAAAAGTCATTCGTCCATCTTTGGTTCCAGGCCAAGATGCCTCTCATTTACAAAATACAAAGTATTTAAAGAGTCTTTTTGAAATCTCATCTTCCTGTGTTTTAGGATAGGATCAGATCCTATGAGATCAAAATATTACAAATATGGAGGGCCTACAACCACTCATGATCAAATTGTATCTTCAAAAATTAATAAAAGTTTTTTTTTATTTACAAAATAAACAAAAAAGCGATACTAATCATCTAAATGGAAGATGTTCCACCTCATAAAGTCAACATCAAGATATACCATGTCCTGAAAAATGAAATAGGAACAAGTTAGATAATTTATTAACAACTAATTACTAAATTTCATATAAAAATGACTTGGCTACAAAATCGAGAGATTCTGTAGCGAGTCTTATATTGGTAAAATAAATCTAAGTTTAAACTATTTGATTCAAAAATTAACATGACTATAATAAGGGGGAAGAACCATTTTACCATTTAAACCAGTGACTAAACATGGATCAAGATAGCTTAGAATTGATTATGGCATTCACATTGTTTGCATTCTTTATCACAATGTTTCATGTCTTCTTAAGACGTTTAGTTTGTCTCTGTTCATTTGTTCTGATGTCATGATTTTCCTTTATGAGTAATTCATTTTGATTTGTGATCATTTTAATTTGATCTTGGAGAACAAGAATATCAATATAGTATCGTTCAATACAATGCAAGTAGACTTCACAATGTGCATGAGAGAGGATTTGTTGATGGAGAGTAGAGTCAAGAATGGCTGCATCAATACTACATGTTATGTTCCCTGGACCAATCCTAATACCAGTGAACTCACCTTAATCCTTCAAACACGGTGGAAGATTATTAAAAAAGTCATATGGCTGATTAGGATTCGATTTATGACAATCGCTATCTTCTTCTACAAGGCAATTTTCAATTTCAGAATCTAAGACCTCATTGACCTCAATTGGGTCGATCGAGCTCAAATGAGGCTTAGATCGATTCCTTAAACTTCTCAAAATGAGCCGACCAAATCTCTTATTTCAGAACGCTAACTCTGGGTGCTTCTATTTTGACTTCTTGTGAGACTTGTCGACATAGGGTTTCATATTGGCGTTATGGCCATTATCCAAATTATGCACATGAGGCTCACTCCACTCACACTCTACAGCCTGTAGCTCATGTGAGAATTTACTAGGCATTACTTCGTTCAGGGGTTTTTTGGTTGGCTTATTATTTTTATTGTCAAAGTGTTGTTTTACCAACAATTGATCCAAATTAGGGCCAATGGTAGAAACAAAACCATTTCTCACTAAAAATCCATCCCAACAGTTGCCTATGGTTTTCAAATGGTGTGTCACCAGAATCTTTATTAATCTATGGTGAAACAAACTAGAGTCGAGGATCTATTTTTTATACCTCTTATACATCTTGTATAGGCTTCTGAGCAGATATAAAGGAACATTCAAATAAAAACCTATGAAGTGCATAAGAAACCATAGATGATAGAGAAACACTAGACCATAATGGCCCTCATAGGTCAGAAACTATTTAAGGACTGACAAGAGACCATTCCATCTAACCTTAAGCAAAGAAACATGATTACATTTTTCACAACAATCGATCTTTCTGGAGGTCACGAAGAGGCTCCAAGTCACTTCTTCGATTTTCGAGTTCTTGAACCGCTTCTGACTGGTGGATGGAAGCCCCGTGGCTTTGCTCATGAAGTCCTCAGTCACCTCCAACTGAATATCTCCAAATATCTCCCTATACCCATCAAAATTTTGTGTGAATTCCTTGGCCACACGAAGGTTATACCCTTCGAACCTCTTGATGAAAGTATCCTAGCCCTAGCCTTTCAAATCCTTGAGTGCATCATCATGAGACAATAACACTTGAGAGCCATTTGGCTCTATTCGAAAAACAAGAGCCATTAAAACTGTGACAGGACTACAACGAGGGTGACTCAAGATAGCTCTAGGTTTCTATGGCAGGAGTAGGAGAAACAAATCTGAGTGAAAAAAATAGAAAGGAACCAAGAAAAAACCCTGGGAAATCATGGTATAAACATCAAGGTTTTGGTCATGAAGTTTGGGTGCTGCTGGTGATGAAAACCTTGTGTACAGGGCATTAAAAATCCTCAACTCATAATGATAAACTTATCAATTCACTCTGCTAGCAAAATATCAAGTACAAGATACGGTACGTGTAAGTGTTTCATGGAAACCTGCACAGGAGATCTAGCTAAAAAAAGTACAAACAAAGCTTATCAAGAAAGGAAGAGAGATTCAATATGGAAGAATGAGAAAATATATTCACACTACTCCAATGAGTTGATGATTGATACATAGATCATGATCAATATGATACAATGAATGAGTGGAATACACTCATATATAGGGAAAAGCATTCCATAATTAAGAAAATAAATCAAGCAGTTAGCTTTCCTTAGGAATGCATGCATGCATAATAGTGATGGTAAAAATAGAAAGTCTAAATAGAACTAGTCAGTTAACTCCCACTCAACTAGTGTGTCAAAAATATAAATTTCTACAACACCCCCTCTGAACATCACTATGGAGTAAAAAATGAGTCCCGACCACTAGGCAATTTTAGGTACTCATGTACAATGCAACTAATGAACACTGAATAAAAGTGAGGAAAGAGGGAAAACCACGTGGGAACAAAACCCCCCCTTAAAATATAATGTATCAAAAGAAGAAAATGGTAGTTGCTAGGCAACTGTGTTATTCATTGCAAGATGATCTCGCAAAGTCTGAAACCTCTGCTCATTGAAATTTTTCGTGAAAATGTAGAAATATTTATGGATATGATGAAGTCTTTTGGCAACTTGTCGAGACTTGTACTTCTTGATCCTGTGGACCCATATGCACCTGAAAATATTCCTTTATGGTGGATGTGGAACTAGATTCCAAGTCCGGTTCTGTAGGAGTGAGTCATATTCCTTATGCATGGCTGCTTTCCATAATGGATTTCCCACAACCCTATTGTAGTTCTATAGATCAGTAGATTGAACCATATAGCAATGCATGGGCATCGCAGGTTCTGAAGATGCAAATACATGTGAAGGCTCCTCATGCTGAGATCAAGTCCTCTTTGAATCCAATGGATTCCTTGCAAGGTTGGTTGCTTCCTGAAGTGTGGTATGTGCCTTCTTGGGCATTTGCTGAAGCTTTGGCGTTGGCTTCTTATCTGGATGTACTACCTTCTTATTTCCATGTATATAATCTAAGTGTATGGAATCATCTATGATGTATGAAAATGATGGAAGAACAAGAGTATATGCATGTTGCACTGGAGGTGCATGCAAAGTAATCTCCTTATGTGTAAGTAGAATAGAGGAGTCATCGTCAGAAAACTTAGTGAATTTATACAACCTTGACTTGTGATCCACCTCACCAATTGCAATGATAGAATTGTCATGCATGTCAATTACTGAAACTGAATCTAATGTAAATTCAACCTTTTTACATTTATGAGTGATCTGATAAACTGAGAGCAGATTCATAGAAAGATTTGGAACATGTAAAACATTCTCAAAACTGTCATTGTGGAGTTCCACTCTCCCTTCTCCTACTACTGCTACTGGAGTATCATCCCCCATGAGAATAGCGGGTCTTGAGCAAGGTCTCAAAGAAGATAAAACTTCCTCTTTCGCTTCCATATGATGGGTTGCACCATAATCTATAATCCATGAATAAGATGAGGAATTAATTGCAACAAGAGCATGATGATTGCCTTTCTTAGGAGCAGGATCTTCTTCCTTCAGCTTTTTGACTCCCTCTGGAATGAAGTTTCCAAGTTTGTTCTGTTGAAGTGAATGTTCCATAAGATCGATATGTTTCTTCATTCATGTGGATTCTTCATGATTCAGTTTATTGTAGTAAGTGCACTTCTTTCCCTTCTTCTTCTTCTTGGAATCTGAAGAGTCTTTGGAACCTAAAGAATCATTAATGGATTTGGAATATTCGTGCTTCCTATTATGTTTGAATGACCCTTTTCCATCCTGCATGGTGAGTGCATGTGCTTTGGTATCTTTCATGAGGCCCATATGTATGATTTTTGTCTTCTCTTGTGTAAGATACTCAATGAACTGAGCCAACGTAGGCATTTTCCAATTTGTTCCAAAAAGACATCTGCCAGAATGGAAATTGGAGACATATACAATGTATTTTGGTCCTAGCTTGGCCACGATTGTTAGAATAAGTTGTTTCTCTTGTGTAGACTTATGAATACCACATCCACCCAAGCTTAATAGAAAAGATTTAAATTTAGTAAAAAAATCTTGTATATTATCAAAATGTTTAGGCTCTAAGGTATTCAAATCTACCTCAAGCATATGACCTCACATCTCATCCTTCTTTCCAAAGAGTCCTTCCAAGGTGGTCCAAATTTCATTTGGAGTCTTGCATGTAGAAACATGAAACCATAAATCAATGGATATTAATTTAAGAAGTAGTCCTGTGGCCTCATCCTTATGGTTCACCCATCTCATATTCTCAATCGTTGATGTAGGTTTTGTTTTTGTCCCCATCGTCAAATTATACAGTCCTTTTCTTTTGAGTTGGAATGCCGCATTGGGCTTCCAATAAAAATAATTGTATGGTGTGAGGATTACCACCAAGTTTGAATATATAATAGTTTTCATATCCATCTCTCCCATTGATTCCAAGAACCCCTAAAGATTTACTCTCAATCTACAAGAGAAAAAATAAGAAATTAAGAATTCATATCAGTTTCAGGAGATGATCTTGCGACTTAATTTATGAGAAAACGGTGAGGAATCTCACCAAATGGTTGAAAACCCACTTCCAAAATGGGTCGATTTACTTCCATAGTCGGTAGGTTCCTCCAAAAGGTAATAGTTTAGGAGCAATGAATGTGGAAAGGTATGACCACAGATTCGTATCAGTTTCAGGAGGCTATCTTGCGGCTCATATTATGAGAAAACGGTAAAGAATATCGCCAAACGGTTAAAAACCCACTTCCAAAATGGGCCTATTTACTCCTTAAGTGGGATGTTTCCTAAAAAACATAATAGTTTGGGAGGAATAACTACTAAAATTTACGACCATGGATTTAGCTCACCGAAACTCCAATTTTTCTTATTCTTTGGCTTGTCTGGCTTGCTCCAAGTAACATAGCTATGATACCATGTAAGTGTTTCATGGAAACCTGCATAGGAGATCTAGATAAAACAAGTACAATTAAATATTATCAAGAAAGGAAGAGAGATTCAATATGGTAGAATGAGAAAATATATTCACACTACTCCAATGAGCTAATGATTGATACATAGATCACGATCAATATGATACAATGAATGAATGGAATATACTCATATATAGGGAAAAGCATTCCATAATTAAGAAAAGCAATCAGGCAGTTAGCTTTCCTTAGGAATGCATGCATGCATAATAGTGATGGTAAAAATATAAAGTCTAAATAGAACTAGTCAGTTAACTCCCACTGAACTAGTGTTTCAAAAATATAAATTTCTCCAACAATACTTGTGCATTAATTCCCATGTCTAGCAATGACTATAGTTGATTTGAAAAGGGTTCAAATAAACATGTTTATAATTCAAATGCGAATCAACTAAGGTATCATATCAATATTCAACACACTCAAAGGAAAATCATTCAAGTATTAGATATAGAGTGGATGCAAGCACAATGACCCTTTAAAAGAATGCTTTGAATATGGATATAATGCGAAACTATGTTTTCATGCTTGATTCATGCTTTTAGTCATGAATCAAGCATGAAAATGATTTTTTTTAAAGAGTTATCAAACATCTTTTATAACGAGTAATCATCCCAAATGATAATATGAAGTTAAGGTAGCTACAAAAAGTGTCATTTATCGTTCAAATAGAAAAAACATGTAGGGATACCAACAGTGGCGACTTAATGGGCAAAGCAATTATCTCTGCATCACCAAAGACTTCATGTTAGGAAATATCAAAATGGTTAAAAATTTAAAGAACAATTGATAGTAAGTCAAGTATCCCAATCAAACTCAAAAAAATTACATAATCTAGTGTCAGATGTCCTTATGTCCAAATGCAATATGGTGACAAGTTTTAATTATGAGAGAGACGATATTTAAGTCAATGAATTCGATACTTTTGACATGGCTGCTTCTTCCAGCAGGCATCCATAGCCTCGAAAAGGATGGAAATTAACCCAATTTGATGCCTATATCCTGTCCAAGAATTATCAAATCAAGATGAAGGATATTCTACGATAAATATCAAAATTGATACCTGATAATTTTCTTGAACCTAACATTGCTTCACTGCCAGCAGGCCTGTTCAGTACCCTGATGAAGTTTTCTTGGCACCATGCATGCATTTCGCTGCTTCCTGCAGACCTGTTTAGTATTTCGGCGGGTTTACAGACACTTCCCACAACTCTCTGGAAGTTATTTTCAATTTGACATAAATTTTATCATCTTCAGGAGAGAGGGGTGATGCTGAAAATTTTAGATTCTTAAACACTTGATATTTTCCAACTTTAATTTTTATCTTGATGACCTTCATCATGATCTGAATATATTTTTCTGATAAGAATAACTTTTAGAGGACAGGAAGGCACACCAAGTTGTTTTCTTTAAAAATAGGGACAACAGAAAGAGCTTTAATGATGATTGCATCTTCTCATGATTATAAAGTGAAACCAGGAAGGCTATTTCGAACAAAAAGTTTCCTTAGCTAGTCTGAGTTTCAACAATTTACATCACTGATACTTTGAAATGACCTTAAATGTTTCTTTATGATGAGACATTATGGTTTCCTTTAATGAACTAAATGGTGTCATAGACATAAATTTATTCAGAAAGCAGTTAAAAAACGAGCAAAATGAAAAGAATCAAAATCAAAGACAAAAATAAAATTTAGAAAGAAAATATGTACAGTGGTGGATCTGGAATCATCCGGAAAAATACCTCTTGAGAGCTTGGCCATTCATTAGAAAAGTGTCAGGTCGTCCCTCCAATTATCGTAGACGGAAAGAGATGGGACCTAGTTTTTCATAGATTACAAATGGTCCCAACCACAAATTCTGGAATTTGGTGTGTTCCCCTTTTCCCTCGTGGGATTTATCCCATTTGAGAACCATGTCTCCTACCTCGAAGTTTCTGTCTGAAGAAGATTTTGAATCAAACCATGTTTTTACAATCTACTGATGTTGATCCAACTTCTTCCTTGCTTGTGCTCTAACTTCGTCCAATTTTAACAAGGCATTAATTCGACGTTCCAGAGGAGGGCAGTCCTCTTCTTGGAATTTCTGCAATAATTGCAGAGACAAAAGAAGAACATGAGGATGCAAGATTGCTTATCTCTCATAGACAAGGAATAAAGGGGAGTTACCAACAAATGTTTTTGGTTTCACTCTGTCAGACCAAAGTGCGTTAAATAGTGCGTTGTGCCAGTTCTTGTGATTTTCAGAAATTGTCCTCTTGATAATCTTGATCAATTTTTTGTTTGTTGATTCTGCTAGGTCATTCCCTTGGGGGTAGTAGCTGGCATAATATTTTGATTTGATCCCTTTTTTTAAAGAGAACACGTTCATATCCTTGGATGATAAATAATATGCATTATCGAAGACTAAACATTCGGGAATGATGAATTTAGTAATGATATTCGAATTAAGGAAATATACTACCTGATTCGTGTTTACCACTTTCAAAGGTGTAGCTTCAGACCATCTAGTAAAATCCGTTGCTATACTAATATACTTGTACTACTATGAAGAAAAAGGATTGATTGGGCCTATGATGTCAAGACCCCACTGCTGAAAAGGTGAATCTATAGTAATGGGCTATAAATAGAATGTTGCATTTTTCACCCGTTCAACAACCTTTTGGAAGATTATACATTTGCGACATAGGGTGTGGGCATCTTTAAACAACATGGGACAATAATACCCAGATATTAATACTTTGTGGGAAGTGGTGTATCCACTGAAGTTTCCACCATCTTCACCTACATGAAGTTCAAACAACACTTTCGCTACTTCATCTTTTTCCAAACAACGCATAAGAACACCATCGAAATTCTTTCGAAACAATACATAATTTATGAACTGGAAATATGTAGATTTTAATCTGAGTGCTCTTCTATTCCTAGGATCAAGATGGGGAGGAGCAGATCCATGTGTCAAATAAAATTTAATATCATCATACCAAGAATTAGAAACATCTTGTGTATAGTTTATTTGTTTCTCACTGTGTTGATTTACAGTTGACATATCCATTTGACTTTCTTGAGCTTCAACTGAATCAACTACTAGTTTTCATAAGCCTTGACCTCTAACAATTTGTGCAGGAGTTATTTCAAGGTCATATGCTTGTAACGATGTCATCCAATTTGCTCATTTTTCACTTAGTTCCTTTTGTACTAACAAGTTTCTCACAACAGGGTAAGGAACGATGACTTTAGTTTTGGATTTCAACAGATATGACCGGAATTGTTTCACTGCTTTAAAAAAAGCGTACGCATGTTGATATATAGCTGGGTAGTTCATTTCATCCCCTTTGAAAGATGAGCTCATGAAGGAAATGGGTATTTCATTGCTTTCAGTACTTTTTTGTGTTAACACACCAACATAAGATCGGTCAGAGGTGAAGGTGTAAAGAGTGAAATCCCGAGAGAAATCAGGACTCATCAAGGAAGGAGCTTCTATTATTTATTTTTTAATAGAATTAAAAGATTGACTTTCTTGGGGACCCCAACGATACTGAATGTCTGGCCTAAAAAGGATTGCATGGATTTTTTGAAGGAAGGAGGGGGGAGTTTGATAATGGCTTGGGTTCTTTTGGGATGGATGATCATTTCATCATTGGATACTATGAATCTGAGTAGTTTTCCTTGTTCTATTGCAAATATTGATTTCTTAGGGTTGGAATATATGTCGTACTTCTGGCATCGTTCTAGGACAACCCTAAGGTGAGACAAGTGATATTTCTTGTTTTTAGAATAAATGGTAATGTCATCAATATAGGCCACTACTGAATGATTTATGATACCACGAAAAGAAATGTCCATTTCTCCCTGGAAAGTGGCCCCGACGTTTATAAGCCAAAAAGGCATCTTCCTATAGGCATAAGTCCCCCATGGGGTACGAAAAGTGGTCTTGAGATGATTTGGAGGTGACATGAGGACCTAGTTATATCCTGAAAAACCATCTAGAAGGGATAGTATTTATGAACAAGATACATGCTGAAGGATTTGTTCCATCAGAGGGATGGGATAGTTGTCTTTATCAGATGCTCGGTTCCATTTATGAAAGTCGACACATAGTCAAATTTCATTTCTTTTCTTCCTTACAAGAACTAGATTAGACACCCATTGTGTGTGTCTCACCAGGAAAATTATCTTTTCATTTAGTAGTTTATTCAGTTCTTTCTTGACAGTGGGTTCTAATTTGGGGTGCATCTTTCTTAATTTCTGCTAGAATGGTTGAGTTTGTGGTTTCATGGGGACAACATGTTGTATTATATTAGGGTCAAATGTTTTCAAATCATCATATGTCTAGGGAAAACCATCTTTAAATTATTTAAATAATTTAAGAAAGGTATATAGTTATTTCTCAGAGCATTCCATTCCCAAATTAATATTCTGAGTATTTTCCTTAGTCTTTAAATTTACCGTCCCATAATTGAAAGAAGAACTATTTGTTTTATAGTTAACTGACCCTCTAAATTTATCATGCAAGTCATAAAAAATTTCTAATCTTACAATAGATTTCAGGATAGAATTCACCATATCGGATGTCAATTCGGGAGATCTAGGATCTGATATTACCGTGAATTTGTGAAGGTTTTCATCATGAGTGCCTTCTTCGATGACCACACCTTGGAAGGTGTCTTCCATATGAAAGAAGTTGATGATTAGTTGATCATCGTCAAACACTCTCCAATTGGTAATGTTATTTGGGATCGACGACTTGAACAACAATTCAATCGAGAATGCATTAGGAGAAATACCTTCCACGGGCAATAGTTTAGAAGCGACATTATCCAATAAATCAGCCTCTGAGTTACTTTATCTAGGAATGAAATTTATGTTAAATGCTGAAAATTTTTGCGTTAAACTCCATACCTCAGTTTGGTAGATTTTCATATGTGGTGACAAGAAATGTATGGAGTTCCTTATCTGCTTAACCATTATTTCTGAATCACCGAATACCATTAAATTTCTTACATCCATATCCATATCTTTCTTTAGTCCTTGTAAAAGTACTTCGTATTAGGTGGTGTTATTGGTGCACTCGAACTCTAATCGATAGGCAATGAAAGTTTTATTACCTGAGGGATCGATGTGTACACATCATGCACTGGATCCTTCTTTGGATGTGGATCTGTCAAAGTACAACGACCATATTTGAGCTTCATCACCAGTGTTTGACACACTTGGTGAAGATGATGATTGAGTATAGGTCATAAGTTTTGATTATTTCCCGGAATCAGTGAAAGGTGAAATTTTGGTCATGAAGTTACCAAAGAAGGTGTTCATTCACTGCATTTCAGACTAATTAGTAGATGCAATAAATGGTCCATTTGCATCATTTAGATCCATCATGGTATACTTGAGATAGCGTTCATGATTTATCCTAATTTTATTTTGATGTTCATTTTCTGACAACCACAGATGAGACCAATCTGTGGCAAAATAACCATGCAGTTGTTCAGACCAGTCCCTGCTTAAAAAAAACCATATAATTCAGAGATGTCAACAACAATAATGTCAATAATTTGGTGGACCTTAGGATCAGAAGATAACCTAACCAAGACATTCTTAAGTTCATCGATTACCTTGACATTTGTCCGATCAAGTTGAATGATTTTGAGATCAGAAGGTTGAACTTCTATGCTAATTTTTTGACACATAGATAAAGGCATTAAATTTGATGATGTGTCAGAATCAACCATGCAGTTATGTACACTTCTATTAAAAATTTCGAAATTTAACAAAAAGGAGAGACATTTTTATGAGCATTAACAACATAATTCTGTTGATTTTTTGTCGCTATCCCTAAAACAATTTTATTTACATTTGATACAATTTTTTCAGCTAAATCCCTTTTATCCGGAGGTACAGACGTTATTTTAGTAGGGATCTTTTTGGCTGTTTTGGAACTAGTTTCTGCATTCTTCTTGTTTCTAGGATCGTTGTTCTTACTATATTCTGCGATATTTTGCAGCATTTTCTGCAGAATAAGACGGAATTTCAAAAGCTCGAAAAGATAAATATTAGCCCTTAGTTTTTTCAGATCTTCAATCAGGTCATATTCTAAAACTGGGGTTTCTAAACTCTATTTTATTTCATCTTGTTTCAACTATTTTGGATGCACATTATTACTCATTTCAGAAGATGGTTTTCTCTGTTTTTTTCTTCTTGTGTTATAAGGGTGGACTATTTCAAAGTTTTCTTGGAAATTACTGTCAGAAAAGTGTCTGAAGATATTAGGAGATGAGTCCTCTTCTTCAGCTACTTCTTCCTCAACTACATCTTCATAACTATCAGGAGGGACATAGTTATCATGTGCTTCAAGAATATTTTGCAAAACGTATTGTAAGCTTTAGAAATTAAGACCTTCAGTGGTCGGGTTTGACCGATTGGGAGGAAAAGGTTTTCTGGAAGGTGGTTAAAACCACCTTTTATTGAGGATTCCTCTTCGACCGACCTCTTCAAGTCCATGACTTGATTTGATAGATTTTCGAAAGACATCTGCACAATTTCTAGATCTAAAGTTTCTGATTGACTTTTAGTGTGAGGAGGCCTAGTGAGGATTTCTACTCTATTTTTAGAAGATGAAGTTCTTCCAACTTCACTATTGAGATTATCCTTTAAACTTAATATGTCTTTCTCGATTTGGCTAGCCTCCTCAAATGCTTCCAACAATGTAGAATTTTTAGACCTTTTAACCCAAATTTCTATATTATTATGTAAAGATTTGGTGTAATATGCAACAATTAGACTCTCAGCAGGGATTGAATTTGTGGAATTCGATTCTTTAACATAAGACATCTCTGGTTAAAATAATTTACTTTCTCTTTAGGGTTCATTTTTAGGTTGGAGAGTTCCATAACCAAGACTTCAAGAGATTTATCATCTCCAAATTTCTCTAAGAAGCAGGTTTCGAATTTGTCCCAAGAGATAATGGTCTAGGGTTGTTGGGTGAAATACCATGTGGAGGCATTTCCCTCAAATGTATAAGTAAAAAGTATGCATACTACATCTTCATGCTCTACACTTTGGAGTCTAATGGCCAACATAAACTTCTTTATGTGATCCTTGGCAGATTGTTTAGAATATGGATCAAACTTAGGAAACCATTTCTCTGGGTGTTTTGGTAATGGGTGTTGAGGCCCAGGTACAACCACGACATACTGATCGAGCCAAGGTATGGCATGATTGTTTTGGTTTTCCATGGGTGTTGGTGGTGTCAAAGGTTGAGATGGTTCAGATGAGGAACTTCCTTTGTCAGATGATTCTTCTCCTGAAGAGGATGGAGATGAATGAGGTGGGGAAGGTGGAATACCATATCTTCTAACTTCAAGGATAGGTGTTTTAGCAAGATCTATGGTATTATCTCCTGAGGGGTTCAAAATCAGACTAGTGCTTTCAAGTTGTTCTCGGATATCCAAGAAATCTAAATGTTGATTAAGAGGCCTACCAGGTTGTCTGATATGGGCCAAGGAACTATGTATCCTTATGAGTGATTGACGAATAATTTCTTGTACGTTGGTCCCTTGAGGATTTGGTGTCATCAGTTCAACGAGAATATCAATATTTATGTTAGAGGTTGTTGTTGTTTCAGAAGTAATGTTGTTTTCCAAGAAACTATGTGTTACTACAGGGGAATGAGTGTGTGGGACAGGTGTCTTACGACTTCCACTTGCCATCAATTTAAATCAGGCCCTCCTTCTAGTGGCATTTGTTGATGGGCGAAATTGACCAGCTTTCAACTTGGTAGAACAGATCCGGTCCAGGGTTGTCCAAGTAACCAAAGTCGTTTGGTGTAACCTGTTATGATGAGTTTAATGGCTCTGTTAGCCAATCTAAGATCCTAAGATAAAGAAAATGAATAACTAACCAATGTTAAATAATAATATATACATAAAATCTAATATAATTATATGTATAAATGTATTTGAGCATAAGAGAAAAACAATAAAAATACCGCTTATGAACAGAATTTACAAATTGCAAGTTTTACTAGAAACTTACGAAATCAATATAAAAAAATTGTTTTACAGAAGCAAATAAAGAAAGCACATTTGAATAATTTTTTTTTTTCTAATTATAAATTTAACAAAAATTGAATTAACTAAGTTATGAAACACAGATGTACAGATAGTCAAAGCTGATCTAAACGGTCTGGTTTCATCAATAAGTAAAATGACATAAATTAGAAACAAAGAAACTAACCTGATGTTAGTTCACTAAATGTGTCCATGCCTCTGTATTGAATCAAAAACATGCAACTCCCACACATACGAGATAAATCTGCAATGGGCTTATACTGAACTTTTCTGAATAAATTCAAAGAATGTATTAGCAGTCAGGATTTAGAAATAGAATAGGGAACACATATTAATTCCCTGATATTATGATCACAAATGATTACAGTCAAATAAATGTATGTGTAATACATTCATTTCATTGTTCAACCAAACATCAAAGAAAAATCTTGATATTTGAATTGAAAAGATGATCATAGTCCCAATATCTAGAATAACAAATCATGAATGATATTTATAACATGAATATCCTGAAACATAACATATTAATGAGTCTAAAGCTACACGACATATTAATATATCAAGATTAAATAAAAAAAACATTAATGAAACACCATTAACAAAGGACTAAAGCCAAAATGTTGTATGTTGTTCCATTAAGTCTTAAAAGTCATTCAATGTAGGGACCATAAATTAACAAAGATTAAAAAATTCATACAATTAAACATAAAATTTCTTTCAACACATAAGTAATTCATTAATCATCATATAAGCGTATAATATTCAACAGAAATTAAATTTATCCACTGTATGAAAATAATTACATAATCATCACATAACTCAACAAATTCAGAAATTAAAATACCTCTACTTGATGTTATTATCCCAATATCCGGTTGTCCTCTCTGCTGCTTTGCCCAGCCTGATGCTCTAACCAAACCCTACCCAAAACTGACTAACCACCCAACCAGCTAGGAGCAACCTTTCTGGCTCCCTAGCTCCAGGATTCCATGAGGATTCCTAGCCCCCGAGCCCAAAACTCCCAGCAACCTAGTGCCCCCTGCAACAATTCACCCAATCTCCAAAACCAAACTCCAAAACTAGAAAATATCCCCCCAAACCAGGAAATACAGTCCTCCTCCCAAAATAATGTTTCCTTCCCAAATTTTCATAATCTCTCCCGAAGGCCTCTGCCCATTCATATCCCCCATTCACTGCCTCCTCCATCATTTAAGGCCACCCACCTTATCCCCCCATTTACTCCTTCTCCCCTGTCATACGTAAAGTATTATAATAAATAAATCAAATTCCATTTACTACCTTATCCCCTATCATACGTAAAGTCTTATCATAAATAAATTAAAGTTATTAAGCCTTGAATTCTTTATCCAAACCTTAAATGTGTTAAGTACTCAATTAATTAATTAATCAAAATAATTAATTAATTAATTAATTTTATTAATAGTTAATTATTACTTAACTAATACACATTAAGACAATTAATTACTTAATTAACTTTACTTGATAACCCTATGCAACTATTTAACTAGGGTTGTTACATACACCCACCCTTCAGGAAACTTCGTCCCGAAGTTAAGGTATTTTATGATACAA
>JZKD02S1899494.1:593159-608696 GCA_000966675.3 Picea glauca
ATTCGGTATCCGTGTACCAACAACTTAACATCATAGTTTTCAAGTTAGAAATAGATCTCATAATATCCCATAATTCAATTTCGACACCCATTCATAAAATTATCATTTACCAAATCGATTGCATCATATCCAACATCATTCTAATAGCATTTAAACCTTCATAGGATTCTCATTCACACAATATGTCACATCATATACATCATCATCAATAACATTTAAACATTCATAAAATTTACATTCACATAGTAGATCGCATTATATCCATCATCATCAATAACATTTTAAGATTCATAAAATTTGCATTCTCACAATATATCGCATCATGTCCATCATTATTCAATACATACAAACATTCATAAAGGTTCATACGTCTTAAAAGTTTAAGTGTATCATTTAATAGTTTCACTTGTGAATAGAAAATAAAAGTATGTAGGCCTCAGGTAATCCTAGTTGTCTAAGTCAAAAGGTGGTGTTACATACACCCAACCTTAGAGAAACATATTCTCGAGGTGGTCAAAAAAAGTGAGGGATAGTCTCATCGTAATGTCTCGGTGTCTTCCCAAGTAGCAGATCCTCAACTATACTTATCCCATTGGACCTTAACTTGGTCTAGCAGACAGTTCCTGAGATGTCGGACTCTACAGTCCAATATGCGTAACGATTCTACCGTGAGAGTTCCCACATCTGATACCTGTAATTCCTTCCAATTTAGTTTATGTGATTTATCAGCAACATAATCATGTAAAACAGATACATGTAAAACATTATGAGTTTTATGCAAGTGGGGTGGCAGTACGAGATGATAGGCAACGAGCCCAATTTTCTCTTGGATTCTGAACGGTCCTATAAATTGAGGTGACAACTGTGTCCCCTTCCCGAACCGTATGGTACTCTTATTAGGTTTGATATGAATGAAAACCTGGTCTCCCACTTCATAACTTCAGTCGGTCCTATGTGCATATGCATAACTTTTCTGCCTATCTTGTGCTTCCTTTAGTCTATGCCTAATCTGAATCACCTGTTCCTCCATCTCTTGAATCAATTCTGGCCCAATTGTTACTCGGTATTATAGTCTATCCCAACTCAATGGAATTCTGCATGGCCTTCCATACAGGGCTTTGTAGGGTGGCATTCCAATGGAGCTATGAAAATTATTATTGTAGGAAAACTCTATCAAAGGTAGGTACTTCTCCCACTGGGTTTGATTATCCATGACATACATCCTAAGAATGTATTCCATGACTTGATTTACCCTCTCAGTTTTCCCATCTATTTCAGGATGATAAGATGTGCTAAAGTTCAACTGAGTCCCCAATGTTGACTGCAAAAATGTCCAAAACCTATAAATGAATCTATAGTCCCTATCTGAAATGATCTTCTTAGGTATCTCGTGCAAATGGATAACCTCACTTACAAACACATGTGCCACATCAGTGACATCATAAGTGTCTCTAACCAGAATAAAATGATCACTCTTGGTTAACTTATAAACTATCACAAGAATGGCATTGTATCTATGAGATGTGAGCGACAACCCCACAACAAAATCCATAGAGATGACTTCCCACTTGGACATAGGAACATCATGTAGTTGTAGAAGGCCTACCGGGTGATGGTGGTTGGCTTTCACTTGTTCACACTCTAGGCACTTGGCGACGAAATGGACTACATTGCGCTTCATGCATACCCAGAAGAAAAACTTCCTCATGTCTGCATACATCTTCTTCACACCTAAATGTGAAAAATAAAGTGCTCTATGGGCTTCCTTCAGTATGATGCTTCGAATATCCCCATTTTTAGGGATGTACATCCTTCCTCGATATCTTAATAGTCTGTCTGCTTCCAGACTATATCCTTCATACTTTGGATCTAATTGCCTCCCACTCTGGAGGTTTGAAGTAACTTTTAAATACCAACTGTCTCCTTGGAGTTGCATCAACACACATTTCCTCAGATTGACTTTGAAGGGTACCAAGGAGAAGACACGTGGTCTCCTACTCAAGGCATCTACGACCACATTTTTCTTTCCCTTTATGTATGAAATACCAAAATCATACTCACTCATAAACTCACTCCATCGCCTTTGCCTAGCATTCATATCCCTTTGAGTGAAGAGATGTTTTAAACTTTGATGGTCCATTTTGAGCTCAAAGTTTCACCCCACAAGATAGTGCCTCCAAAGTTTCAGAGCTAGCATTACAACTACCAACTCTAAATCATGAGTCACGTATAGCTCTTTGTGTTTCTTCAACTTCCTTGATGCATAAGCTATCACTCCTCCATCCTGTATTAGCACGGCCCCCAACCCTTGATTCGAGGCATCCGTGAAGACTCTGAAGTCCTTTTCCATATCTGACACTCGTAGAATTGGTGCACTAGTTAGTAACCTCTTAATCTCAATGAATGCACTATCACATTCTTCTGTCCATTCATACCTGACCCCCTTGTGCTGCAAAGTGGAGATGGGTTTCTCTATTTTTGAGAATCCTTCCACAAATCTCCGTTAATAACCTACTAGCCCCATGAAGCTTCTCACCTCATGGGAATTTTTCGGCACTGGCCACTCCATAATGGCCTTTACCTTTTCGAGGTCCACAGATATTCCTTCACCAAAAATGATATGACCTAAATAGTGAATTTATTTCTGGAAGAAGGAACACTTCAACAACTTCCCATACAATTTTTTCTCTCTAAGGCAGGACAACATCACTCGCAAGTGTTCCTCATGTTCTCTTTCACTCTTGGAATAGATGAGGATGTCATCTAGAAAGACTTGTACAAAATGGTCTAAGTACTTCCAGAATACGTCGCTCATGAGGGTCATGAATACTGTTGGTGCATTGGTCAATCCAAAAGGTACTACGACAAACTCATAATGTCCAAACTGAGTTTGAAAGGAAGTTTTTAGGATATCGCCTTCCTTAATCCCTAACTGATGATACCCTGATCGCAAATCGATCTTTGAGAATACTACTGCTCCTTTCATTTGATCGAAGAGGTCATCTATTCGTGGCATCAGGTACCTATTTTTCATTGTAGAATGGTTCAAGTCCCTGTAATCTATACACAGTCGTAAGGATCCATCCTTCTTCTTTACAAAAATTATTGGTGCACCCCAAGGTGAAACACTCGGCCTTATTATCCCTAAGTCTAGTAACTCTTTCAAATGAATTTGCAACTCACAAATTTTTGGCGCTATCATCCGATACAGAGTTTTGGAAATTGGTTCTGCACTAGGTTTTATCTCAATAGTAAAATCAAGCTCCCTCTTAGGAGGTAACCCTGGTAACTCGTTCGGAAAAACATCCTTAAATTCTGACAATATCGGGTATTGATCTAATGAGGGTCCCTTCCTTTCATTCACCGCTTCCACTACATATAGTCAACACCCTTGCCTCAAGCGTTGCTTAACCTTCATAGTTGAGATAAAGCGTAATGACACCTTTCTCCATACACCCTAGATCTCCACTGGCCTTCCTTCGTTGTCTACACAGAGCACCCTTTTTGTGAAACAATCTACCAAATCTCGATGATCTTCTGACCAATCCATTCCAATGATTAGGTCATACGCCCTGAGATAAGTGACGTATACCTTAAACCTTGTAGTACACACTCCCAGGTCTACTATACAATTATCAACACTAGGTCCTACCACTTGTTTTTCCCCCGAAGCCATCTCGACTTGTTTAAATTCATCGTGCTCATAGGCTGCCAACCCACTCTTTTCTAATGAAGATGGTGAAATAAAACTATCTGTAGCACCAGAATCAAATAAAATTTTAACGTTGATATGATTTAGCGTACTTGATGACTCCACACCATGGATTGATGTTCGGCTTGGCGATTATTAACCACTATGTAAAGTTGGTGGCTGCTACTTGTTCTTACCATCGAGGCCTTTCCTTCTCTATGCACAAATCCTGATTACAATTATGGAAAATCACGCTGGCAATGGGGTCCTCCACATCCCCAACAGGTAGCACGAGATTGAACCTGCACACTATTCTGTGACTATCTATGAAATGAATTCCTTCCCCTAGAACCCCTACCCCTGCTATTTGTTCCCTGAGATGGACGTGGACCTGCCTACATTGTTGGTGAAGAATGATATGTTGCACTCGCTGCCATTGAAATCCCTGCGGCTACTGTCCTTGGTGTGACACTTTTAGCATATGGAGGTGGCCTTGATCTCCCTCCCCTGGAAAATGTCCTAGGGGCCTTCCCAACGAATCCAGGCCGATGCGAAAAGGTCAGTCTCATACCTCCAGTTAAGTTCATGTGTTCCTCTACATAACACACATTTTCCACAGCTTCTGCTACTGAAGACGGTTTCCACATCCACACCATATCCCTTATCTTCGGGTTCAACCCATAGAGAAAGCATTCTTCCTGTCATTGGTCATTATCCATATATGAAGCATACTTGACCAATTCCATAAACCCAATCTCATATTCTTCTACGGTTATGTTTCCCTGTACTAGAGCATGAAATGCTCCTACTTGTTATTCCTCATGGTAAGATGGCAGATATTTCCTTCGTAACCTCTCCTCAAAAAGTTCCCAAGATACGGTGTTCGAGGTAAGATGCAGTTGTCTTTCCAGATTTCCCCACCAGTTCAAGGCATTGTCTCTTAACTGAAAAATCGATATCTTCACCTTTGAGGTGGACACATAGTCCCTTAAGGAAAAACACCTTGTCATGCCTTCCAACCATGCTTCTGCGCGTTCACTGGTGCGACCCCCGACAAACTCTAGAAGTTTGATCTTCTGCAATTCTCTAGTGATGTCTTCGAGTGGAGGTCGTCCCCATGAATCCCTTGATGCTTCTGGATTTCCTGTTCCATATGGTGGGGGTTCCACTTCGATCCTTGTTGGTTGATGCCCCTTTAAAGTCTCATTTATGGCCTCCGAAGAGCACAGTATGAGAGCTAGTTTGGGTGATGGTGGTGGCGGCGCTGGCGGTGTTGGCGGTGCCTGCAACGATGCTCCTCTTCCTCGATTCCCTCAAGTCCTAACCATCCTATATGATTTAACCTGCATCAACCAAAGTTTTCAAGGTGAGTTCAAGGACGTTTCAAATTTGCGCAACTTGAACTAGAAAACAGGGTTAGGTGTAATTTTTTCTTTACTTGTCTGTAAACAGACGTTACTCTCTTTAGGGGAGGTGGCTAGGTTAGGGCTAAAGCGTCTAAGATTGATTTCTTCGCCCAAGAAAACTATTGACTCCTCTCATCTCATAGCTATGCTAGCTTTGCGTCATACTCACCAATTCCTCTAGCTTACTTTCCTAGCATGCATGAAACCCCCTCCCGCTTACCTTGGTCTAAAACCCTAAACTTTTTCGTCTAAAACTAATTAATGCGATTTTCAACCTAAAGTTGATTAATTATTAGGAAATTAAAATCTAAACTAAACTTTATCCCTAATTCCAATCGTCTTAAACAACTCATTCATTTAATCCTGTAAATTAATATTATTATTAATTATTTATTAAGTACCTAATTAATCATTAATTTAACTTAAATTATTCACTTTGATTAACCACCTTTGGTTAATCATATTAACTTATAATTAATTGAAGACCTAAATTTAAATATATTATTTAAATGTGGATTATTTAACACATGAATAATTTAATTACAAATAAAATAAAAATAAAAATTAATCTATAATTTAAATATGGACAAATTAAACAATTGATCCCAAATCTAATATAATTTTAAACAATAAAATTAAAATTAAAATTAAAATTAAAACAAAATAAAATAAATATTACGTTATGATTAAAACAAACAAATAAATAAAAATATGAATTTGAAATGGCATCGTGGGTCCTCACAGGAGGCCCACGTTCCCTAAACCCTAAACGCACTATCTCCTTATTCCCTAACCCTAATTGACCTGTCGCCTATCTCATTTGTGAACTCACCTTGAGCCTCTCCTACTTTGCAACTGCGGCGAATTTATGGTGATGGTTGGAGGCTCCTCCCTCGGTACTCCACGCTCGTCTCTAAGCATTGGCTTGGCTATATACCTTCTTTATAGCATTGTGTACCCATGTAAGATCTAATACTCCATTTAGGAAATCAAACTCCCACTGAATCTTGACCTCTGATGAGATAAGAGTATTGCCTCTTAGGCTCGACGGTTGCACTGAGCTTGCGGTGGTATGTTGTGTGGCTTATGTGTTGGTGAATTAGATATTAGGATACTTTATTTAAGCACACACACCACTGTTTTTTTTTTTACTTGTGTTTAGCCACTAAAGAAAATCACACAAGCCTCTCTCATGAGTTCCTCCTTCGTGGCTTGGTGCATGGCTCCGGCGCTTGCACTGGGCTCGTTTTTGTATGCTTCGTGGCTTGTATGCCTCATTAGTATGGCTAAGTGTTGTATGCTATGGTTTTTATTGTGTATTTGTGGATTCAGGCCCAACATTTTTTTTTTTTTTTATACCTATATATATAAATGACTCGTTGTGCACAGATTATGGAATCGTTTGTACCCTGTGTAAGAACCTGATCTTGTATTATGCGTGTTGTTTTTACGGATGGCTTTGACTTGTGTGGTGTGTTTGTATGGCAGTGCATGGGACTTGGTACCCTCCCCCACGGTGGCTTATCTTGGCACTTGGTCACTGGCTTGTATATTGTGTGGACTTCATGCTGACTCATGGTAACTTGTGCACTGGGTTTGTGTATGGCAATGGCACTTGGGCGTTTGTCTTGTGTTGGCATTTGGTGTTTGGCTTTGATAACTTATGGAATTGGTGCGTAATGCACTCTCTTTGGAATTGGCACTTTGAAGCTGTCAGATGCATAGCTCGTTATTATCGCCCAACAGTACCAGTTGCTTTTATTGCTCAAATATTAGGTTTTATGGATAATTCTTCATTTAAAACCTGTAATGAATTTGATGGGTTTGCTGAATGTGAAGAATGGTTGAGAGCATATGGTGCTATTCTGATCACAGACAAGAGTACTGGAGATATGAAACTCAATGCTAAAGTGATTTGGTCTGGTTTGATTAGGGACTTCAACAAGTTTAAAATCATAGAAAAATTGTTATTATTTTTTTTTTACTCAATATAATTGTTAACTAGGTGTTTGTATGTAATGCAGGATAGTGCACCTTGTCTTTTTATGCCTGAACCTAAAGATGTTGTTCCACATGGTGATTCCTATCTTGTTGTAAATCACTTTTTTTGCGTGGGCATAATTTCCATGTATTTTTATGGTAACATCTTATTTTTTAAGCATGGGCTAAACAAATGATCTAATTAATCTATAGCTGTATGGCTTTTCACTGCTAGTTGTAACATTGTCATAAGAGGCTCTCAGCTCTCTCTTCTAGGGTTTACTAGGTGAACGAATGTGGGCTATTCTTGCCCTTTTCTATACCTAAGATTCCTCAATGAAATGATCTATTTAACTATCAAATGAAAAGTGAAGGTGAAAGCATGTAGCAGTAGCTGGCTTCGAACAATAAATTCAACTCTTTGGAAAATTTTCCAAAAATGCAATTGAGTTCAATTTTATGATATTTTATCATGTTACTGAATTGAACTTGCCATCTTGGATTTAGCTGTATACCATGAAAAAAACTGCAGGAAATTTGGCATTGGAAGCATGCTCAAATTGTCCTAGAATATGGAAAATCATCAAAGAAATCGAAGGCAACAACATGCAATATTCTAGTACTTCAATAGATATTTTTAGAAGGTTTATGTACCTTAAATGGCAATCTCTCCTTTATAGGTATCGTCAGATTGAAATAGTTTTTTTCATACTTTTTTTTACATACTTTCAATGGTCAATTGCCGAGACATACAATGTTTATAGTTAGAGTTCAGCTGTTGACACTAAGAAAAGTGTGTTGTAGTAAATTTTGTTGATATTTGGTGCAAGAAAGAAATTAGCTAGACTGACTATCTGACTGTGAGGATGTATGCACTCCGGGAATGATATGAGCTAACACCGAATGGTTATCTCACCTTTGAAGGGAAGCAGAGAGTGTCCTATGCCAGACGAAGGTTTATCCCTAGAATTATAGGTCTCAGATGGGTTAGAGAAGTCTCCAGTTTTAAATGAAGAAAGATTAAGCTCTACCTCTCATTCCACCCCTGAGTCACTTCAAGCTTCCAGACATGATCAAGCACTGCTAGGTCAGGAAATGAGAATAGAAAGTCATAAACGTGGTCGGGCAAGCCTTGAAAATGAGCCATGTGTTGTGTATGGCATATGGTTAATGTCATATGGCACAGGTATTGGGATTTTATTGATTTATGGACTCACAGTTTGGCATATAAGTTAGTTTTATATGGCTTAGGTTGCTTGTACACATACATCACTTTTTTTTTTCTTTATTTATATTTATATGTATATTTTTTTATATATAGTTTAAATAAATATATTTTATATATGTTTATTTATATATAGTCATCTATACCTCTGTTTAGAAGTTCAAGGGCAGAGCATAATTATTTGGGGAAGAATTATGTATAAATATATATATAGATCTGCATATATACTAAAAAAACAATTGTGTGCTTGGCTTGCAGGTTGGGTGGAGCTGCAGCTTGGAGCTCAGATTTATACCTAATTAAAGGGTTTCATGGTTGTTTAAATTTCTGGGTGGGTACAATTCCATTCCTAAGTTGGGTAGGTGGGTAGGTAGGCCCTTAAGGCTCCAGTGCTTCAAACTAAAGCTCTGATACCATGTGTAGGGACCATAAATTAACAAAGCCTAAAAAATTCATACAATTAAACATAAAATTTCTTTCAACGCATAAGTAATTCATTAATCATCATATAAGCATATAATATTCAGTAGAAATTAAATTTATCCACAGCATGAAAATAAATTACATAATCATCACATAACTCAGCAAATTCAGAAATAAAAATACCTTTACCTGATGTTATTATCCCAATATTTGGCTGTCCTCTTTGCTGCTTTTCCCAGCCTGATGCTTTGACCAAACCCTTCCCAAAACCGACTAACCACCCAACTAGCTAGGAGCAGTCTTTCCGGCTCCCTAGCTCCAGGATTCCATGAGTATTCCTGGCCCCCGAGCCCAAAACTCCCAGCAACATGGTGCCCCCTGCAACAATTCACCCAATCTCCAAAACTAGAAAATATCCCCCCCAAACCAGGAAATATATTCCTCCTCCCAAAATAATGTTTCCTTCCCAAATTTTCATAATCTCTCCCTAAGGCCTCTGCCTAGTCATATCCCCCATTCATCGCCTCCTCCATCATTTAAGGCCACCCACCTTATCCCCTCATTTACTCCTTCTCCCATATCATACGTAAAGTCTTATAATAAATAAATCAAATTCCATTTACTACCTTATCCCCTATCATACGTAAAGTCTTATCATAAATAAATTGAAGTTATTAAGCCTTGAATTCTTTATCCAAACCTTAAATGTGTTAAGTACTCAATTAATTAATTAATCAAAATAAATAAATAAATAATTTTATTAATAGTTAATCATTACTTAACTAATACACATTAAGACAGTTAATTACTTAATTAACTTACTTGATAACCCTATGCAACTATTTAACTAGGGTTGTTACATTCAAGGATATTTGGTTCCAGGCCAAGATGCCTCTCATTTACAGAATACAAAGTATTTAAAGAGTCTTTTTAAATCTCATCTTCCTATCTTTTAGGATAGGATCAGATACTATGAGATCAAAATATTGCAAATATGGAGGGCCTACAACCACTCATGATCAAATTGTATCTTCAAAAATTAATAATATTTTTTTCTTATTTACAAAATAAACAAAAAAGGAGATATTAATCATGTAAATCGAAGATGTTCCACCTCATAAAATCAACATGAAGATATACCATGTCCTGAAAAACAAAATAGGAACATGTTAGATAATTTATTAACAACTTGTTACTAAATTTCATATAAAAATGACTTGGCTACAAAATCGAGAGATTATGTAGCCAGTCTTATATTGGTAAAAGAAATCTAAGTTTAACCAATTTGATTCAAAAAATAGCATGACTCTAATAAGGGGGAAAAATCGGTTTACCATTTAAACCAATGACTAAACATGGATCAAGATAGCTCAGAATTCATTATGGCATTCAAACTGTTTGCATTCTTTATCACAATGTTTCCTATCTTCTTAAGACGTTTATCTTGTCTCTGTTCGTTTGTTCTGAGGTCATGATTTTCCTTTATGATTAATTCATTATGATTTGTTAGAATTTTAATTTTATCTTGGAGAATGGGAATATCAGTATAGTATCGTTCAATCCAACACAAACACACTTCACAATGTGCAGGAGAGACAATTTGTTGATGGAGCATATAGTCAAGACTAGTTGCATCAATACTTCCTGTTACATTCACTAGACTAAGGCTAATACTAGTGAACTCAAATTTATCCTTCAGACATGGTGGAATATTATTAACAAAGTTGTATGGCTGATTAGGATCTAATTTATGACAATTGGGATAATCTTATGCGAGGAAATTTTCAATTTCAGGATCTGAGGCCTCATTGACCTCGATCAGGTCAATTGCGCTCAAATGAGACTTAGATCGATTCCTTAAAATTCTCGAAATGAGTCAATCAACTCTCTTATTTCGGAACCCTAACATTGTGTGCTTCTGTTTTGACTGTTTGTGAGACTTGTTGACATAGGGTTTCATATTGGCGTTATGACCATTATCTAAATTATGCATAGGAAGCTCACTCCACTCACACTCTACATGATGTAGCTCATGTGGGAATTGACTCGGAATTACTTCGTTCAGGGGTTTTTTGGATGGCTTATTATTTGGACTGTCAAAGTGTTTTTTTACCAAAAAATCATCTGAATTAGGGACGACAGTAGAAAAAAAACCATTTCTCACTAAAAATACATCCCAATAGTCGCCTATGGTTTTCAAATGGTGTGTTACCAAAATCTTGATTAAGCCATGGTGAAACAAACTAGAGTCGAGGATCTGTTTTTTATACCTCTTAGACATCTTGTATAAGCTTTTGAGCAAATAGAAAGGCACATTCAAATGAAAACATGTGAAGTGCATAAGCAACCATAGATGATAGAGAAACACTATTCCATAATGACCCTCACAGGTCACAAACTGTTTAAGGACTAACAGAAGACCATGCCATCTAACCTTAAGAAAAAAAACATGAATACCTTTTTCACAACAATCGATCTTTCTGGAGGTCACGAAGAGGCTCCAGGGCACTTCTTCAATTTTCGAGTTCTTAAACCACTTTTGACCAGTGGATGGAATCCCTATGGCTTCCTTCATGAACTCCTTAGTCACCTCCAGCTGCATAACTCCAACTTTCTCCCTATACCCATCAAACATTTATGTGAATTCCTTGGCCACGCAAAGGTTATACCCTTCGAACCTCTTGATGAAAGTATCCCAACCCTGGCCTTTCAAATCCTCAACTTCATCATCATGAGACAACAATGATTGAGATCCATTCAACTCTATTTGGACAACATGAGCCATTAAAACTATGACTGGACTACAACTAGGGTGACTCAAGATAGCTCTATGTTTTGATGGGAGGAGTAGGAGAAAACAATATGAGAAAATAAAATGGAAAGAAACCAAGAAAAAACCCTGCACAATCATGGTATAAACATCAAGGTTTTGTTCATAAAGTTTGGGTGCTCCTTGTGATGAAAACCTCAGGTACAGGGCATGACAAAACCCTCAACTCATAATGATAAACTTATCAATTCACTCTACCAGAAAAATATCAAGTACAGGATACAATACTTGTGCATTAATTCCAATGTCTAGCAATGACTATAGTTGATTTGCAAAGGGTTCAAATAAACATGTTTATAATTCAAATGCGAATCAACTAAGGTATCATATCAATATTTAACACACTCAAAGGAAAATCATTCAAGTATTAGATATAGAGTAGATGCAAGCACAATGACCCTTTAAAACAATGATTTGAATAGAGATATAATACGAAACTATGTTTTCATGCTTGATTCATTCTTTCAGTCATGAATCAAGCATGAAAACGCAAAATTCTTTAAAGAGTTATCAAACTTATTTTATAAACCAGTAATCATCCCAAAAGATAATATGAGGTGAAGGCAGCTACAAAAAGTGTCGTTTATCATTAGAATAGAGAAAACATGTAGGGATGCCAACAAGTCCTCTAGGGAAAACAAACAAAACACGCTAAAAATCTAGTAAGCAAGCAAGCAAGCAAAACCTTCTCACAATGAACACACTAGTTGGTGATGAAATCCAATGTCGCAAGAACAATGTAGGAAGGGAATTAGATAGAGCAGGTGGAAAAGTTACAGTGACGACCTGCTTAATGGACTTACACCCTGGTGCAAGATCCCACACATAAACATGGGTATACTCTCCAAGGAGCCTGAGTGAGTTTTTCCAACGTTGATTCCAGGAACCGTGAATACTTTCCCATCCACAATTACCTCATGTAAAGAACCTAAATATATAGGCCATTAAGGTTACCAACTGCAACAATGATGCCTGGGGAAATAGTCAACAGTCTTATCCACACGCAAGGGCAGGGTATCTAGCCTGAAATCAACTCGAAAAGATTACACCCAACATTGTAGTTATACCTTCAAGAAACCCCCATAATACGCACAATCTATACACAAATACCAACAAAGAAGGGTGAGTAACTATGCCAATCTCAATGTGACCTCAGGTTTTACCCTTGTGTGAGAAGGGCTTCCCAGGAAAAAATGTAGCAAGTGGATTTCACCACTTCCTAACTCAAGATTCTATGTTTGTTCATAGATTTGGAAAGTTATCTTTCACACCTACTCTAAATCCATACAACTAATCTAATGTAGGTTTGCTACCAGAAAATATAAAAATGTCTAATAAATTTTTATAAGCGCTTTATTTTTAAGGCTATTATTACTCAAAAGGAATATGGTGTTGTTGGCATATGGGAAGACCCGAGGTTCAATGCTACAAAAACCCACCAAAAAAAACTTAACTACCATCCCTTTTGGAAACACTTGCGAAGTAGTTGAAGTCTCACCTGAGGTAGAGGTAGCGGTGGTTGCAGGACTAAGATGTCTGCAACTTTAACTGGGACATAGATTTGTGATTGTAACACCTTAACAGAGAACTTAGTAATTACAGTTTGTTAATATTCAACCTTAGTTCACAACATAACTAAACCCTAACAATAGATCAACACAGCATTCACACAGATCCAATAGATTCAAGAACGAAGCATACCAAGAGAGATCAGATCTAGCATTCGTTCACATTATTCAACACTAAGATATCATATGAGATTCATCTATCATCTAACAACACACTAAGCATTGAATCACACAAACAAGAAAGCAATCATAAAGCAAAAATCATTCATAACATAGGATATACGTGGTTCACCCCCTCCCTGGGGCTACGTCTGTCGACTCTTTGTCTTCTTTATTAGCTTCTTTCAATCTTCTTACATGCACAAAGCCTCCAAATCAACTTTGTAGAGGAAATGAGATATGCCCACGTCTCTTGATCCTCCTTCCCTGAGTATATCTAGGCACATAGCCTTACACAATCTTTTACAGTCGCTTGAACTTAGCCTTGCAAGTATCACACAGTGCGCACAAAGCCAAATCACACATATCTACTTTTTGCACTTAGCAACAATGGCTCACACTGACTAGTCACTACTTATTACATCGCCTAGACTTCTATTTATTCATTACAAAATAGGCCTAATCATGGGTAAACCCATGGACTGACATCCCCATACCCATTACATAAGCCCAAAACCCAAAAATCCCTAAAAAGGGTCCAAGATCCTGCGATATCCACTTTGACTTGCGCTCCACCTTCAATAGTCCGTTGAAGTCCTAAAATGGTCAAAAATGACCAAGGGTCCTCAAAAATTGGTCAAGGGCCAACATGCATGGACAATATGGGGTTTTGACTGACTCAAAATTTATGCAAAGAGATGAAGATGCAATCTTTCCATTTCAATGAAATCTATGCTACGAGCAGGAGAAAACATTTATCATTCCCAAATGTACAATGTCTCAAAATTTTAATAAATTCATCAATATCAATATCTTCAAGAAACGCCCCAGATGGGGTGACACGTAAGCCGGCTTTGCCACTCAGCTTAGAATTAAACCACGACTTAAATGCTGAAGGTTGCTCCCCATACCTTCAGAATTAAAGATGGTAGTAGTCCATTATAGAAAACTTACAGAGGCAGGACTTCTCCCTCGCACGAAAGAGCCAGCACTGAACTCATTCATTATGACAGAGTTAAGGAGGAGCCATGTGCTACCATCCCACGAAAATATGAAAACGAGGAGGCCTACAAATAGCTGGTTCATTCTTGCCCTGCACCTCCTTGCCGACGGTAAGCTCTGGTGTAATCTCATCTGTATATCATCGAATCTAGGGGTGCCTTCTACTCACTCCTCCTCCGCAGTGCTAAGAGATCGAGGCAAGCCTCGCTGCGGTTTGGGTTGGCACACCCACACTGAGCATAGACAGAGAAGGAAGCATATCGAGCTCGCACTCTTGATGGAAAAATCTATCCTCCAACAGAGAGCGAGAGTCGACCGCATGGCACTCAACACCACCGTAACTGGGCTTGCAATGGAGAGGAGAGCTCATATAGTCATGAAGCAAGAAGAAATTCCTGCAATTGAGCCTAAAATACAAGCTGGAAGCAGTCTGAAGAAGGAGCCTAGCGAAGATTTCCCAATCTACTACATAGAGGAAACATCGTGCACAGATGATTTGCGACCACCCCGGAACCTCAAGCAACAGAAACAAAAAGGAGGAAGTTTTGTGAGGACATCCCAACCTGCTACGTCGAAGAGGTGAACTACGAGGATGATGTCTCAAAAATATCTTGTGTGGTAATGATGCACCACACAGACATAGCCACCATGTATAAGGGCAAGGCTCAAGCTGAAGTGGAGAAAGAAACCTCAGGCGAGGCAGTAACCAGCGATTTGCATGCTCCACTCCTCTGCGCAGCACATCTGGATCTTGTTTTCAAACTCCGAGGCCAAATGGTAGACCAGGAGCACATAGCCTTCCTCATGGGACAACGCTTAGACCTACTCCTTGACGCTTACTCCAACACTCCAGCAAAGCGAAAATGTCCGACATGCACACAGTTGTTTTCCATTTAGGCCAAATCCACGTGTCAGGAGGAAAAGGGTGACAGATCATTGGGTATTTGAGATTTTCTTGTTTAGTTTAGTTTTAAAACATGTTGGTGTTCATAGCTAAGACAATATATTTCCATTTGTCCTAGTTTCCTTTGGGCAGGAGAGATGGTGAAATAGTTTTATAGCCTATCTTCCTAGACATACTACACTTGCCCCAATATGTGTTGGTTTCCGGTAAAATGGCAACATATTTGGTGGCACAGTAAGACTATATCTCTCTGTCTTTTTGTCTCTTTATTTTTGCCAATTTAATATAGCAGGTAACACCCCCCTTTTTTACTTATATATATATATATATATATATATATATATATATA
>JZKD02S1899494.1:612762-627119 GCA_000966675.3 Picea glauca
GACACTTTCTTATTTTGTAATTCTTTTCTTTAATTTTCTTCAGGGCCTACATGTACTTCCTTCTTCAATTCACTTTGTCATCTTCAAAAATTCATTTCTCCTCAAACATGAGGATACACATGATGTCCCCCATACCACTAGAAACAACATGATGTATAATATCCATCCATGGGTGTTGTATCTGCATGTACATTTTCCTTCATGTCCAAATACCTTCATCAATCTTGCGGTCCAAAACCCATGACTACGGTTGACATCAGTGACAACAACCAATCTTCCAACAATCTCCCCCTTTGTCATTGATGGAAACACTCATGCTCCCCCTATCATCATGATCCCAATTTCTCTCCCCCTTTGACATTGATGGCAAAGGGTAGGTCTTTCTCCCCCTAAGTTTAATGGAAAAAGGTAACTCTCTTCTTTGGGGCTGCTCCCCTTGATCATGTGGCACAAAATAATACTTCATCCTTATTTTTGGTCTTTGGTACTTTTTCTTCCTTGGAATCCTTTTGTGTGGCTTTTTTATTCTCTCTCTTCTTCATGTCTAGAATGTATATGTTGTTCGGTCTTCTTTTTGCAACCAATATTCTTTATTTTACATTTTCGGGAGTCAAACGTAAGAGTGTATCCTTGATCACACATTTTACTAACACTTACTAGATTATCCTTCAAGTCTTCAACCAATAAGACATTCTTTTCTTTTACATTTTTTCTTCCAAGCTCTACTACACCTTCTCCAAGTATTTTGGCAGATGATGCATCTCCAAATGCAACATTGCCACCCTTTCTCTTCAAGCTGATGAATTTCTCTTGATCCCTGGTCATGTGTGAAGAACATCCACTGTCTATGTACCATTCATCTTCTTCTTTACATTTTTCAGCGGTCAATGCTATTCGACAATATTCATTGTTTGGAAACTCTTTCCTTCTCCATACTATGGTTGGCATAGAGACATATTCATTCATATATCTGCAATCACGTGCTTTGTGAAAAATATAATTACATTTGTAGCATACAATATTTTTTTCCATCAATGGGGAAAATGAATTAAAACTTCTGTTGAAAAATCCACGATTGTTTCCATATCTTCTATTTACACCATTCATGTTTCTTTTGTATTTGTTCCTTTCATTGATTCTGCAATTAATTTCCTTATGTCCAAAATTTTTGCAAGTATAACAATGACCAAGAAAGAAATTTTGATAACTTGGAGTAAGTGACCTTGTTTGTGAGGTATTCCATCTGGGTTCATGATATACTCTTATGTAGTTTCCTTCATACTAATTGAAGCTTCTTTGATTCCTGAAGGTAGGAGGCCTTCTTGGATATTCATCTCTTTTGTAATCATTCCTTCTTTCTAGTATCCTGGTCAAATTCTCATCAACTATCTGTGTAGCTCTTTCTTCAATATTCTTGTTGGTATTTGCATTTTCTTTGTATAAAGTTTCACCCATGCATCCAAGATGTGTTAATTATTTTGGCACTTGAGAGTTTCTTAAGCTCTTCCTCAATGAGACAACTTCTTGTTCAAGTTTCCCACAATATTTTTCTTTGTTAATCAATTTTGTTGGAGTTACTTCACACACACCTAGGATTTATTTTTCCTAAGGTTATTCCTTGTTTATTAGTCATTATCCAGTCTCCTATATTTTAGGGGAGAATATTCCACTTGGAGAATATTCTATTTCAATTGACACTTTAGTTTGAATAGTTGAGTTGAGTTTAGATGTTTCATTGGTTTTGTCACCATGCAACATCGGGATAATCACCAACTCACTACTCTTTGTTTAGTCAGCTAACTGAAGACTAGTCGACTAGTTAACTCAACTAGGTGGTAGTTCACTCTTGCCACTGCCTGAGAGACTAGACTAGGTGGCAGTTCACTCTCGTAACTACTGGTGTGTATCTAGATCACTCTAGACCACCACTATGGCTCATTAGTTACTCATTTATTCTATATATATTGTAAATTATTCACTCTTTGAGTGTGGAATACGGTTAATGAGAATTCTTCCATTCTTGCTATCTTGCTTCTTCTTTCTCAATTTCTCTCTACAAATGTGTGTATTATTTTCTATCTAGATATATTCTGTGTAGGTTCAACACATTTACATGGTATTAGAGTCGACGTATTGCTAAGAAAAATCTACAAAAAAACATTTTTTACAGGTACAAAAGATTGAAGACAACAAAAAGATGGATTATTCGCTAGAAATACTTCTCACGCCTCATAACTATTTGGAATGGAAGCCAAAGATTCTACTTCTTCTCAGAAGTAGAGGTTTATACCAAATAATCATGGAAATGGAAGTAGATCCTGATTATGTCAATGAGAAAAATGAATTTCTCAATAGACAAGATATGGCCATAGGAAGTATCGACATGTTTGTTTCTCCCGAACTTTTCCATCAAGCATATGAAGAATCGCAAGGATTAACTCCAAATGAATTATGGAATAGATTGGAGGTTCTATTTGGGAATAATAATATTGTGAATATTTCATGCAGGAGGTTGAACAGATAGAGCCATAAGAGAAGCCATCAGAAGATCAAGTCTCTTATTATGAAGAGTCTTCCACAAAAGTTTTTGCAGAAATTTGTATTTCAATAATTGAAGATGATGTCTACTCCATTTTAGATTTATTTTCTGAAATTCATGTGGAAGATATATGGAATGCATCTCAAGAGTCACATGCAGACACTTTTGCATGCACCATGCATGCATGTCAGGAGAAAAAAAGAGATTCGTGCACATCAGATGCCATTATGATATTTTATGAGAAAAAATTGCAGAACAAAATTAGATTTTTGAATTACTCTCGGGAAAATATCCAAATTCAAAAAAAGAATCATCCGCAATGGAGTCCATAAAGTGAAGTTATGATCATTTTAAAATCAACAAAATTTCAGCATTTTTCTGGAAATGGTCGTATGGTTTTCAAAATTTCACCCAAAATTTATTTGGATATTATTCATTACAAGAAGATAAAGTGGATATGTGTGGAAATATCAATGATGGATATACTTTATCAGATCCGTGCAGGCATCTACATCTTCAACAAAATCTTCAAAGAGCACAAACTTGCACGGTTGTGAGGTCTTCTTGGAGTGAAGGACATGGTTGCTTAGCAACTTCTTTTTGTTCCTTATTATTTTTTATTTTCTGCATTGTAATTTGAGGGGGGGGTTTGTTCCCATGAGGTTTTCTCTATTTTCTCGTTTAGTTCAGTGTATCTTTTGTATTTGGGTACCTAACATGGACTCATAGCTGGGACCCATTCTTCACCATAGTGATGTTCAGGGGGGGTGTTGGAGTTACTTCACACACACCTAGGATTTATTTTTCCTAAGGTTATTCCTTGTTTATTAGTCATAATTAGTCATTATATAGTCTCCTATATTTTAGGGGAGAATATTTCACCTGGAGAAGATTCTCTTTCAGTTGACACTTCAGTTTGACTAGTTGAGTTGAGTTTAGATTTTTCATTGGTTTTGTCACCATGCAACATTAGGATCATTACCAACTCACTACTCTTTGTTCAGTCAGTTAACTGAAGACTAGTTGACTAGTTAACTCAACTAGGTGGCAGTTCACTCCAAAATTGCCTAAGAGACTAAACTAGGTGGAAGTTCACTCCCGTAACTACTGGTGTGTGTCTAGATCACTGTAGACCACCACTATGGATCATCAGTTACTCATTTATTCTATATATATTGTAAATTATTCACTCTTTGAGTGTGGAATATGGTTAACGATAATTCTTCCATTCTTTCTATCTTGCTTCTTCTTTCTCAATTTCTCTCTGCAAATGTGTGTAGTATTTTCTAGCTATATCTATTCTCTGCAGGTTCAACACATTTACAATTTGGACCTTCTTTACTTCTCCTATTCTTGTTGCTTCTTCGAGTAGATTTTTCAAGGAAATGGTTTCTTCTCTTAGTTTCTCAAAGCATTCTAATTGTTTCTTCAAGCTTACGACTATCTTTTCATAACTACCCAATTCACTTCTTAGTTTTTTATGCGTGTCTTTGAGCTTTCTATTTTCAATCTCAACATGCTTCAATTTTTTAAGATTCTCATCTTCTTGTTGAATCATTTCTGCTTCATGATTTTCTTCTTATTCATTGGACTTTTCTTCTTTAGTGTCATCTCTTTCAATCCCTGGATGAGGACATTCAAATTCAACATGTCTTACTCCTTCACAATTAAAACAAAAGAATTGACCTCTATTTTCTTCTTTGAAATCTGAGATGTTGTAATTTGCTTCAACTTCTTCTTTTTCTGCTTCTTCCCTTGCATAAAGGTCTTGTAACTTGTTCAAAATATCTTTTTCTAATGCACATGATCCCACCTTGGATTTCACTGAATCTTTCAATCCATCCAGGATGGTATCTATTGTCAATTTGTTGTTCCTTTTTGCTTCCTTCTGAGTTGCAGTCTTTGGTTTCTTCAAGGAATTGTATCCTGAAGCAACTGAGAAACAAACATCTCCCCAAGATCTTTAAAGTAAGTTTCCATTCTATTACTCATGTATTCAAAATTGCTTCCATCAAATGGTGGAATCCCATTTGGAATGTTGTCTTCCATTTCTGCATAGGATCTTCCTTCCACTGGTTAAATTGTATTGAAGGTAACTTGCTCTGATACCAATTGTTGATACTGGGAGGGGGGTGAATCAGTATCAAGTACAATTTAAAACCTTTTTCAACTTATGCTTAAACAATTCAGTTATATCCAATGAGATAAGAACAATGGTATAAGAGTTACACCAATACACCACAATACACCATGCACAATATATGAGAAATAATCAATAGTAATTGTTCAAGGGAAGTAATGACTTCCAAAGGTAGCTACAACTTCCAAATGTAAAGGGAGGGATAAACCTCCAAGAGAAATATATAATCCTCCAATATAAGGAGAGATTTTAACTCTCCATCCTTGCCCCTTCCTTCCACCCAAGAATATATGAGAGATAATAAAACTTTACATTAAATCAACACCATCGACCAACCATCACATAGAACCTGATAATTCTTCCTGAGACTTCTTCAATTTTTGCAATTATTTAGTTATTGGAATACTTTGATCCTATATATAATATTACTCAATCTATTCTCTTAAACTTCTCCAAGATTCACTTCTTGAATCCTCCCAAGAAAGAAGCTATAGAGAGAATGGTAGACCTTGTTCAATTTTGGTTTATTCAGGAGACCAAACTTGTACAGAATTCCCCGCGCTCAATATTTAACATCATATTTGGAAACTCTCAAACAAGAAACTAAAGTATGTACTCTTTCCAATTCAATTTGTCCCACTTCATTTTGGATTCTCTATGAATAAGTTATGAATGTTTTACCCGGAACACTTGTTTATTGACTAGCTTCAGGACTAGTCAACAACTCTATCTTCCACATAATGTATCTCTATAATTATATCGAATAAAGAGATGGAACTTATACTGCAAGTACCTTGATATGTATTCTCAATACCATATCAATTTCACCATCTGAACCATTCTAGAAAAAAATTTATAGCGAAAATGGTAAGATGACCTGAAAATAACATACCTTAGAACACATCACCAAAAGACTTCATCCTCCCTTGAAATCCAACCTTCTTTACTTCTGATTTCCTCTGAAATTCAACTTGTGTATCAAATGAATGTATAATGATATATTTTTATACCATTTATGTCACTTAATTTTAACATTAGGGCCAACCTGACACTTTCTTATTTTGTAATTTTTTTTTTTTTATTTTCTTCAAGACCTACCTGTACTTCCTTCTTCAATTCACTTTGTCATCTTCAAAAATTCATTTCTCGTCAACCATGACGATCCCACATACCACCAGAAACAACATGATGCATACTATCCATCCATTGGTGTTGTATGTGCATGTGCATTGTCCTCTATGTCCAAATACCTTCATCAATCTTGCGGTCCAAAACCCATGACTAGGGTTGACATCAATGACAACAACCAATATTCCAACATGCAGTTCCTATATGTATGCTTCCCATACCGTGGATTTATTCACTGAACGACAGATATCTCTAGCTTTAAGATGTCGAAATATGTCTCTACCCTAAAATAAGAAATAACCCACAATTTTCTACCAAGGAAAGTGCTCTGATACCGCTTGTAAGGTACCAGATCTATTATAATAGTTGAAAATATAAACATTGTAGACAATAAGATTGAAAAAAGACAATATTTGAAACCAAAACACCAAAATAATACCTTTATTCATAGGAAACAATGTTCACTTTCTTGTTCAAGGGGGAAACCTCTAGTAGAGCAGTGCTCTATTACAATAATTCTCAAGAAAAAAATTCTCATACCCTCTACTCCTATTTATATTAAATTTGTCTACCCAAAAGAACAATCTAGAGGAAAATTCTTCTAGAAGCAAAAGCTTCTATTAGGTCTTGTTACATTTGACATATTCTTCCTTATTACTAGGCCTTATTAATATCGTCCTTTATTACATGGAAATATATTATTCTACCTATGTGAGGGGTTAGTGAGGTTAGGTCCCTAACAACTAATGGTGACTCTTGAAACAACTAAATCTCGTGTTCAACCTCTCGTTTATGTGGAAATCCCTAAGGATCTTGAAACACTTTTGTGTAGGATTCAATCATTATTTGTGGTTGTTGACACTACTCGCCACTACATCCTTCCAAGGATTCCTTCATCTCCAACTCAATTCCTTCTCCTTATTTATTTCCTTCTCTGAAAAACAACAAGAAAAAATTCTCTATATTACTGATAATTATTCTTTCTTGATGAGAATTTATTAAAGAGACCTTAGATTTGTCTTGGTGTGTATTTATGGCATAATCGTTTCAATCCTTGACTATCCTATACTCATTTTCTCTCCCTATACAAATGGAATCCATTGTGTACAAATATGGAATTCCTAATATGACTCCACATATGTCTAGAGGAACCACAATTGCAACCACTTCATCAACAAAGTTTAGATTAACGAAAAACTTAAATTTGCACTTTTTTCTCACTTTGAATTCTACATCTTTCCTTACCTATCCCAAGGGTTATGGATGTGTATGACCTTGATTCTCCAACCCAAGATTCTCAATGAGTTTTTCATATATTAGGTTGGATTGTGAACCTGGATTGAACAAACAATCCTCCTTTTTTTGCTTCATGTGGATTTTAATGCATAAGAGTTTAGTCGTTGCCTTCTCCTCCTTATGATTGGAACCAAATAGTGCCACCTGTTTTTGAATATTAGTGAAATTATTCTTCCCTTTTGGGTATGATGTGTTATCCACCCATTCCTCAACATCCACTAATATCAATTCTTTCTTCTTATTTTTTTGAAAATATCTTGGGCACTTCTCAGGGTGCAATTTCCAACAATTCTTCATAGTGTATTCCTTTCAATCACATCCTTTACATTATTGGATAGAATATGTTTTTTCTTGTGCTAGAGCCACAAGATTCGTCTCATTACACTTCTTTTTATTTTTCCTCTTCCTTTGCTTCTCTTGTGGTTCTACTTGTTTGTGAGGATTTTTTTGTTTCTTTCAATCATTTCCCTCAAGGTATTGTTCTTGAATACTAGCGTCATAAATTTTCTTTGGTATAAATAAGATCCGTTTCCTACGAATCCAAGGAAACAATTCCCCCAAATAATTGACCAACATGTCCGGACTTTTGAGAGAGACTTCCATCTGAATTTCTCTCTTCATGAACTCTGTCGTGAACTCCTACACTGATTGTCCTTATCTCTATATGAAGTAATTCCATACTATATGTTGGTGTTCATCAGACCCTATTGGATAAAATTGATATTTGATCACATTCTTGAACACTTCCTAATCAATCATTGTTGGCTCATTTCCTAGTGCTCTTGTTACTGCATCACTCTCCCACCATTTCAAAGCATGGCCTTCAAGATTCAACTGAGAACAATCAATAAAAAAAATTCTACTTACCTCATGTATGCTAAAGTATACTTCCATATATTGTAGCCATTGGTTCAACCTGATAGCATCCACTTCCCCGGCATAAGGCTTGATGTCCACCTTGGCCTCTACATGAAAAGGTACATGTGTTTTTCTATAGTTTTACTCTCCCATCTATGGTTCAATCTTACACTCTGTCTTTGGATTATTTTCTTCCTTATTAGGCCCTTCATGCACATCATTTGTTTATGGTGTTTCCTTTATCTTCACTGCCAATAGTTGTGACACCATCGATGTTAATATGGCCAAAATATACTCAAATTGATCCAACATGTCCTTGGGATATCCTTCCTCTTCGCCTTCATAATGTTCCCTTGACATTCTTGATGCTCTACTTCACTCTAGCCCTGAAAACAACTCTTTTCCACTTCTTTTATTATCAGTGTGAGTACTTACCATACATGTCTCACTGAATGCATTCAAACTTCTCCTATGATACCATTTGATCTGTAAAAATCAGGATTATATCCTGATTGTCTTACCAAAATGGATATGTTTGTTAACATATAATATTATCTCAGTTGATGATGGAAAAGACTCGACCAATCTAACCACAAGTTGAGGTAGCTCAAATAAGAATGAATATGACTACTATTCAAGATAGGAAGTAAGTCGGAAGGAAGGTAAGTCATGCTGGGAAAAAAATGAGTTGGAAGGATGAAAGTTGGGTTGGAGGAAAAGCAAGTTGACCAAAATCAATTTTACCAAAGTTGGGTCGATCAAGTCAAATCAGGTGGAGGTTAGGTCGACCAAAAGCGTCAAAATGACCAAAATAAACCAAAAGTCCAAATGAGATCGAATTTAACCAAGAAATCAGATGTAGATGATGAATTTAACCAAGAGTGAATCCTAGTCGAAATGTGTTGAATTGGGGTCTAGACAAATAGTTAAAGGGTGAAATCAATGACCAAACCTAAAGGGGAAACTTGGGAAAGTAGAATTTATCAATAAACTACTGTGGGAAAAGTGTGCAGGGTGAATTTGATCATTGAAAACATGTAAAAACTTGTAGTGGATCGATTATACAACCGATTGTGTAAAAAAAACATTTTGGGGATATTTAGACAACCCACAGTGTGTCCAAATGTTGGGAAGTTGATTTAAAATATTCCCCGACAAAGAAAAATGTATGGGTAGAATTGTGAGAAAGATAATTTGTAAAAACATATATATTATCCAATGGTGTCTAAAAAACACCCAAAAAACCTTAACGTTTGATACATATGACATATATGATTCGTGGGATGTGGAAACCCACCCAATGAATATGGGAGTGTTGAAAATGACTCAAACACTGAAATCCGAAACCCCAAATGAAAATCTACGACTCTAGAAAGATGGTCGTTGATTTCCCAAACTCAAAATCAATGCACAAATATGGTTAAAGATTGGTTAGTATGGATTATGAACCCATGAAAACCATATTCATATAAAAAAAAACTCAACCAATAACTGACATGATCTTCTGATCGCTAAAACATACACAATGAACCATCAAAATATGATGCACACATTAACCATTCATAAACAAGTACAACAATAAAATTCATCACACGTAAAATCATAATTTACCTTAGAAACCCAAATGGGAAAACAAACATTGTTTTTTCTTGGGACAGGCTCTTATTTATTCAACAATGGGCAAGTTACATGCTCTTTGGTAGATGTCTATTCTCCTCAGTGAAATATGGGAAACCTCTATACATCATTCATATCCAAAAAACCCCTCTCTCATTATCGGGAAACATGATATAGAATGTTGAGTCAAATGGGGGCACAACTGGAAGGTCATGCATCCCCAACACTTTATATTCTCTCTAGTCTATTTTTCCTTCCTTCATTTATTTGTTTGTCTTTTCTCACACGTGGAAAAATGTCTCGGGAAAGACATATTTTGTTTTATTGTACAACGATATACTTCCTGAATTTACATCTCTTACATACAAAATGGACATCAATCATGATGGCATGTATCCCTTCACACAAACAATTTGATCTCCTTCTCCATCCATAGCATTAAAATTTGCATGTGTTGATCATCCTAGAGTCCTATGCCAATAGCCAATTGATCTTGTCGGATTTGGTTCAGATTAGTTGATGAGGTAAGGCTAGGTGGGAAAGGAGGCTGACTTGGCATTATATTGGGGCTATAGATGGACCCGGTATGCTAGATCAACATCCGAGTCAGTAGAAAACAACCAAAATTTTAAGAGAACTATAGTGATCTCTAGATAATATTCTTGCAGGCCATTTTGAAGGCCTAAACAACCTTTTTAGGAAATCAAAAACCACAAGAAAAGAGTGTACAAAGTATACCAAGCTAAACCTTATCTCTTCAACTTAAATGAAAGATCTCGAAGAGAGTTTTCCAATGAGCTAAAATTTTTGTAGAGGCACATGAGTAGTCTATGTAAATACCTTGATCCATAGATGACATCCATGGATCCATATTGGAATTATGGGTACCCAAAAGTGCACAATATGAGAGGGAATATTCTTGTAGCATTTAGTACTAAGAGAGGAAAATAACCAAAACTTTAGCATGCTATAAATAGCATCCTAGAGCCCAAATGAAGATGAAAATTGAAAAAAATGTTCAAATGAGGTCATGAATAAACCCTATTGAGATTATATCAAACTTCTAAAGGAGTAGGTGCAAAGGTGCATGAAAATAGATAAAAATTACACCTAGTCGAAAAGTGTACAAAAGGAGTAAATGGGTAATGATCAAATGTCTATAACTTTATTCTCAGGACTTATAATTGAGAAAGGAAGAATTCAATGGAAAGGTATTAGATAGAAGAATCCATATATGCACACAAAAATGTGAAGGGAGTAGGAAAATTCACATGAAAACATAAAGAATATTTATGGTGCGTTTAAAGGGAAGAATGGTGCATAATTTTATAGATTTGTTAAATTATTGTGGTCTAGCAAATCCTATTGCATGCAAATTTTGTAGAGTTAAGGGCGCAAATAGAAAATATCAAAATCATCAAAAGACTAGAGACATGAAATATTATTAAAGAACTTACAACCATGAAGATGATGTCATGGGTTGTATGTTAGCATGGTTAATGCAGGGAAAAAATAAAATGGGCATGGAGAAGGTAAGGAGGAAGGCATGCATTTGGTAGAGACAATAAAGAGTCTATAAATATATGTTTTGAGTTATAAGGCTGATAATCAAAAGCTTATGCCAACACAAGAGAAGCAAAATGGAATCAACATCAGGTTTTTGTAAAGATTAGAAAGAATAGAGAAGAAGGTGGATAATGAGACAAAATCAAGTAAGTCAAAGAGTCATAGATCTCATGCAAAAATGGGTGAATACAGAATTGGTGGTAGAAAACATCATCACTCACCAAGATAATCAGTTAAAAGAGAATAAATTACTCCAATTTTATCTCCTATCAGAAAGAATAAGAGGAGGTCTGGAGTGTATAAGTTGCAAGGGGAATTCAAGAAGATAAAACCTCCTACATTTGATGGTGAGCACAAGAAGAATGAGGATGCAGAGTCTTGGTTGTTGGGGATGAGAAAGTGTTTTAAATTTGATAATTGTTCCTCATAGACATAAGGAATAATTGCAATTGACTAGCTGAAGGGAAAAACATCAATGTGGTGGGACCATCTTGTGCAAGTGCAACACATTGAGGAGAATAAGATTAATAAGAGGCATCTCAAAATGTATTTTCAAAATAAATACTTGTCCAGGCATTATTATGATAATAATATGAAGGAGTTCTTTGAAATCAAGCTTGGGAGTAGGACCATAGATGAGTATGAGAGAAAATTATTAGATTTGTTGAGGTATGTTGACTTCATCAAGGATGAGCAAGTCAAAATTCAAATATTCTTGAGAGGACTACCTTTGTTATTCAGCGATAAGATACAATATGATGATCCCAAGACATTGGAGGAAGCAATAAGGATAGCCAAATGCCTCTATGATCAACATAGAAGGAGAATTTTTTTCCAAAAGTCCTAGGAAGACAATAAGAAAGATAATATGGAGAAGAGGAAGAAAGCATACAATCCTCCATTTTTCAAGAATAGTTCTCAAGGGAAGCCAACTCAAAATGAAACTAGAATTACAAAAACATTGGGAACAAGGTCAAGGAAGTAGCTTATTAAATGTTGGTGTTGTGAGGGAGATTGTAACACACCCACTACATAATTCGAAATTTTTGATCCTTTTTCATATTTTCTCCAATAAAAAGAATCCCTGAATCCCTACGGGACCTGATACAGACCCTCCTACCCCTTAACCTCACTCATATGATCGACGAATTTGACCACAAGTCTTATCGGGGAGGTGCTCACTGGCTTTTGCGATTCGGGAAATCATAGTTCATGTATTCCCCTTTCTCTCTTGTCTTTCGAAGGGTCGAAATCCAAAATGGATCTAACCGCTTAACACGATTAACAACAACCCACGTTAAGTCTTGGCACTCTACCCTTCAGGATTTCGCATACCGGAACTTCGAGGGATGCGATGACAGGAGGTTTCACATCTGGGTTTCCCGGGAGCCGAAACCCTGAAAACGCTAATTCTAAACATGCTTCACTGTTTCAGGGTTTCTTCCATCGAGATTTCGAGGTGTGCAATGATAGCAGGTCTCGCACCTAGTTTTCCTGGGAACCAAAGCTCTGTATCCTACATACATATATATATATATATATATATATATATATATTGCTAAACCCATTTCGAGAATTCACAAACTGGGTTTTATGAACTGGCGAGAACAAGAAAACTTATCGTTAGGTATCCTGGGTGTTGAAATACCGAAGCACGCTACCTCATTCATGCTATTGTTATTTCGGGGTTTCGTATGACGGGATTTCGGGATATGCGCAGAAAGGAGATCTCACACTTAGGTTTCCCTGGAGCCGAAACTCCTAAATCGATATTCATTTCTAAGCTCATTTCGGGGTTTCTCCTTTCGGGATTTCGCGTTATAAAATGTCAAGGGGTTCATTCCGTTCGGCACTCTGGAAGCCGAAACACCAGAGTATCATATTTATATGCACTAGGCCATCTCGAGATTTCGAAGTCGGAATTTTGGGACTTGCGAGTACAAGGGAATACACCCTTGAGTATCGTGATTTCAAAAATGTCGAAATATCGTAACATGTTCGCGTATCGTCCTTTCAGGATTACACCCATCGGGATTTTGGGACTGGCATGTACAAGGGACTTGCCTCAAGGTGTCCTGGGTGCCAAAATATCAAATCATCTTAACTTGTCCATGCCCTGTCATTTCTGGGTTTCGTATGTCGGGATTTCGTGAGTCGTGAGGACAAGGGTTCTTATCCTCTAGTTCCTCGGGTGTTGAAACACTGAAACGCATACTGGCTGCCATGTGTACTCTACAGCTGGACGGTCCATGCACTCCCATGAGTCTTGGGATCGACGGTCCCAATTTCTTTGTTATTGGTGAAGGTTAAAAAGGGGCCGAGGCATTATCACCTGCGTTCCTTCATTCAATTTTTACGGTTGTAACCGACCTCAGATCCCCTGAAAGGATATCATTTGTGCATTTAGAAAGAGGGAGGGTATCCTGGGTACCTAACCACCGAAAGTTCCTAACTCATCCACATGCTTTCATTTCAGGATTTTGCAAGTTGGGATTTCGAGTCTTCTGAGTGCAAGGGAACTCACCCTTGGGTATCCCAGGTATCGAAATGCTGAAATGTAGGAGTCTACGAGGACCATTCTCCCTCGTGCAAGATTTCAAGACTTAAACTATAACATCCTCCTGTGGGTCCTCAACCAATTTACACTAGGTTTTGAAGACCATATTAGAAGGTCTTCTAGAAGGTAAAGGAGTGGTATCGGAAGGGTGCCTTCATGGGGAAATCTATCCAAGGCATCGGGTAAGACAAACACGGGAACAAATATCCTGAGAGCAGAATTGAAAAATCTGTATTAGTTATATATATATATATATATATATATATATATATATATATATATATAAGCCATATGTGGTATTTCCAGTAAAAGCATGCTACCATCCTTTCTTATCAAAACACCATGCAGAGAGTCTTATACTGAAACCATTTATAATTGCACAGACTATGAGCATACATGTTAGCATATAAATTTAAAGATACAAGACATAAAACACTTATCAGAAAAACACCGGGTTTGATGCAACTACTGAGAGGGGTGCTCATTTATAACCAACCATAGGATCATTGACTCCGAATGATTTACCACTATCCACCTCCGAGCTAGACCACGATGCTTGAGAATTTATGTCTCTGTTCTTCAGCGATCGAGAATGAAAGTTACTCTCCTTCTTCTCTGCTATCACTCACTCTGTATTTTGTTCAAGAGTTCTTCTG
>JZKD02S1899494.1:633854-646008 GCA_000966675.3 Picea glauca
TATATATATATAAACATAAGTCATACATGGCCTTTCCAGTAAAAGCATGCAACCATCCTTTCTGATTAAAACACCATGCAAACAGTCTTATACTGAAACCATTTATAATTGCACAAACTATGAGCATACATGTCAGCATATAAATTTCAAGATACAATACATAAAGCACTTATCACAAAAAAATCAGGTTTGATGCAACTGCTGAGAGGGGTGCTCGTTTCCACCCAACCATAGGCTTAACGACTCTGAATGGATTTACCACTAGCCACCCTGAGCTAGAAAATGATGCTTGAGACTTTATGTCTCTGTTTTTCAGCAATCGAGAACAAAGGTTACTCTCCTGATTCTCTGCTATCACTCACTCTGTATTTTGTTCCAGAGTTCTTTCGATCCTTTTTTCCTTTAATCCCCCCCTCATGCCCCCCCCTTCCATGCCTTTTTCCTGCCTTTTCTTTTACGACGAGGTTGTGTGTGGCACAAATTCCCCTGCGGTGGTTAGGTCTAAGGCCTCCATGGATGGGCGGTTCACCCCAATCCCTCATTAACTCATGAGGAGCCTCTTCAGCTACCATCCTGGCGAGTAATTCATTTCAGGGCCAACGAGCCGCTCTTGGTTCTCTAGGCCAGTGAAGACCAATTACGGTTTGGTTCGGTGGAAATTAACGCCACCATTCCAGGTGCCTTCCACCACGTTTCTTCATCCATTTTGGTCTCTTTTTTAGCACATCCCCCTATCAACAATCCTGCAACACACACACACACACACACACACACACACACACACACATATATATATATTAAAAATGTTAATTTACATTTTTCGACCTTCTATACTAAGGTCCATTCAGAATCACACATTCACATCTTTGAGTTTGCCACAGTTCTTGGCTAGCATAATTATATTTTATAGACTGGGGGAAACAGGGTGTTACAAAGATCACATGTAAATGTATTTCCCTTATAGAGGTGAAAGAGTGAAGACTATGAAAAATGTACAATAGGAGGGTTCAATTGAGGACATGGGAAGAAGCATGCCAAGGATTTATGTAGCCCTGGACAATAAGAAAGATAAATTTCAATGTCATGTGATTGAAGTGGAAGGTAAGATCAATGATCATCTTATAGCTATTTTAATTGATTCATGAGATAGTTATAGTTATATAGATCCTAAGTTGGTGGAAATATTTCATTATCAAAGAAACAGGCTTGGGAAATATTGGCTAGTTCAATAAGCTATGGGAGCTAAAAGAAGAATTAATGAGTTGGCTAAGGAATGTCCGATGGAAATGAATGGACTGAGAAGAAAGAAAAAATTTAATAGCATACCTTTGGGTTGATACAATTTTATAATTGGTATGGATTGGTTGGACAAGCATCGTGTTATCTTAGAATGTTATAAAAAGGATTTTACTTGTTTAGATGAAGAAGGAAACTTAAGAACAATTCAAAGTATTCCAAGGGAAATATCTGTCAAATAAATTCCATCCTCATAGCTAAAGAGATGTTAGGGACTTAACCTCCCTAACCCCTCACGTCAGTAGAATAATATATTTCCATGTAATAAAGGCCAATATCAATAAGGCCTAGAAATAAAGAAGAACAAGTCAAATGTAAAAAGACCTAATAGAATCTTCCGCTTCTAGACAAATCTTCCTCTAGATTTTTCTTTTGGATAGACAGATTTAGTATAAATAGGAGTAGAGGGTATGAGAAGTTTTGTCTTGGATATTATTTTAATATAGCTCCACTCCACTAGAGGTTTCCCCTAAAAGATTTAAGTGAACATTTATATCATTAATCAAGGTGCTATTATGGTAATATTCTAGTATTGTTATGGCTATATCATTGTGGTTCTACCATTTCTAGCTAAAACATTTATGTTATGGATACTATTTTATATCTGGAATACTACAAGTGGTATCAGAGAAATTTCCTTGGCAGAAAATTGTGGTTTATTTTCTTTTATGGTAGAGATGTATTCTGACGTCTTAAAGCTACAAAAATATGTCATTACAAGCATAAAACCATGGTCGGGGAGTCATACATGCACTAAATACAAGTGGTACTTAAGAACACATCTATTGGCCACCCTTGTAACCCTTATTGGTACCCCTTTCTGTGGTAGTGCATCAGATAATGCATGTATATGGATCAACCTATATCTCCTAAATCCCTCCATAGATAAAGCGATCGATCACCTGACTGCTATAGTTCCACCTAAAACAACACTCGGGAATATACTCTCTAGTACCTGGGTAGTCGGGTAGTATGACTAAGCACACATTCTAGCCTCCTTAGTTGGTTCCCTGATATGTTGGGCCAAGTACTACTGTTGGACACCGCATGTATATCAAAGACTTATAAAACAAGGAAAACCCGTGTTTTTAGACACCCCACATACCCTAACCCTTGGGACAAAAACAAAAATAGAACATACAAGATCTATTGCCATGCAACTGTGCCTCCTGCATTCAGGTTGTGAAATTAATACATATTCTCTCTGTTAAGAATTTGGGCATTTTCACCCTATAGTATTCTTCATATTTAAGTATAGCTCCACAAGAGTAAAAAAAAAAAGTTTGGATCTTGTTGGAACCATTATTTGAGCCCTATCCAGTTGGATTCCTCTCTTCTCCCTTATCATAAGCATACCTATCATTTTTCATAAATTTGTTTTGCCATGGCTCGACCCCCTTCCAACACCCTTATTTGGGCCTTACCCTTTTGGATTCCCCTTGTCGCCCTGATCATCATGATACACTTCACTCATAACCCATTTTCTGTGTGGTCTTACCCATTCCTTTTCGTTTTCCCTCTTCATCATGGCCCACACCCGTAGTCAAGACTTGAAAGATCACTTCAATTCCTTGTCCTATAATTTCAAAGAGATCGAACAAGAAGTGCACGAGCTCAGTGCCAATTTTCCCACCATAAATAAAAACATGAATCCCTCCATAGATGCCAATTTTCCCACCATCAATAAACACACACATTCCTCCATAGACACAAAAATGGAAACCATCAAATAGGACCTCGCTACCCAGTTTGCATCCTTCACTACCATGATTTTCACCAAGTTAAATATCCCTACATATCTTCCCTACTCTGACCAACATTTTCACTCTGAAGGTGAAACTTCCTCTAATTCCCATATTTTAAGCCCCATAACTTTCATCCTGACCTACGCCTTCCACATGTGGATCTGAAAAAATTTGATGGCTCAGATCCCACTGGACGGGTAACTCAAATGGAAGATTATTCCTCTTTGTATGGAATTACAAATGATTTGTCCAAACTCCAGTATGGTGTTCTCGATATAGATCAAGAACATTGTGAATAGTGGAAATGGATAAAAAAATCCCACTAAGGGTATGTGGCTTGGACAGAATTTGTGGCAGAGCTTTATGAACACTTTGACACTGACACCAACCATTTAGGTCATTTGAAAATGTTGAAACAATGTGGCATAGTGGAATACTTTATAGTTGTTTTTGAGCGATTGGATTTCTGTACAAAGGGAATGCATGATGTTTTTTTTCGAGAATTTTTTATCAGTGGCCCCAAGGATGAGATTCTAGTCGATGTCCTCATGGCTCAAACTAATATTTGGGTGGAAGATACTAAAAGAGATAAGGAATCACAACATGTTTTCTCTTATCAAACTCAAAAGAACTCCGTTAATCCTTTCCCTAAACCAGTCACTCCCACTCCTCCTTCCACTCCACTAAAGATCCATAAATTGACCAAGGACGAAATGGATGATCTCTAGCTCAAAGGCCTTTGTTATAATTATGATGAAAAATATTTTCCTGGGCACAAGTGTATAGAACAAAATATTTTTATGACCATCTCATAGGATGTTTCATAAGATGATTTCAAGGCCCCCGCTATGGCCGAGTCACCTGAACACACTGACATGATCCCAGCTTCCGACCCTCCCAAAGTTGAAGAGGTCATTTCCCTGAATTCTCTCATTGGGTTCTCTACTCCCTAAACCCTCAATATAGTTGGTTACGTTAAGCATAATAAGGTCATCATCCTTGTTGACAGTGTAAGAACCCATAATTTTATTCATCGCCACATTTCCCAAGAAAATAATTTCTATATTCATACAATCAATAATTTTCAAATCATAATTTGCAATGGCAGGTCCATGAAATGTGGGGGGCATTGTGAAAATGTGTTTCTCCAAATTGGTTAGTACCAAATGAAATATAATATGTTTTCTATTGACATGGGCGGTTGTGACATTATGTTGGGTGTAGAATGGATAAGGAATCTGTGTCCCATTCTCATGGATTTTAAGGAATTAACCATGCAATTCAACCAGGAGGGCCAACAATATACATTCCAAGGAATCACATACGATTCCCCGGAGATCATCATTTCCCATTACATGTAAAATCTCCTCAAAAAATATCATTCTGGCACTAATGTACAACTCCATGCGATTCATGCCACCGAGACACCCTCTATATCACATGATCTCCAAACATCAAGTTGTTTTTCCACTCCCCAAGGACTTCCTCATTCCTATGGTGTTCATGATCATTCCATTCCCCTTGTCCCCGAAAACCTTCCTCCCAATATTTTTCCCTATTGTCATCCCTTTTCCCAGAAAAATGAATTTGAGAAAGTTGTTCAAGAATTTCTCACCGCAGGTGTTATCCATCCTAGTATGATCCCCTACTCTTCTCTTGTGGTCATGGTCCTTAATAAATAAGGCTCTTGATGCATGTGTCCTGAATTCCATGCCCTAAAGAAACTAAACATCAAATACAAATTTCCCATTACTGTCATTGATGACCTATTGGATGAATTAAGTGGTGCCCAGTTCTTTACTAAAATTGATCTTCATTCTAGCTACCACCAGATACATATGAATGAGGCAGAAATTCCTAAGACTTCATTTTGAACTCATGAGGGCCATTCCCTTTGGCTTGTTTAATTCACCCTCCACTTTCCAAAGCCTCGTGAATCATGTCTTCCATCCCTTTCTCTGTCATTTTGTGTTAGTTTTCTTTGATGATATCCTCATCTATAGTAAAACTTGGAAAACCCATCTTGCTCATGTGGATCGAGTTCTACATATATTCTCTCAGCACCAACTTAGCACCAATTTTTCTTCAAACAATCTGAATTTTCTTTTGGCACCTTGGAAGTTGAGTACTTGGGTAATATTGTTCGAAAGGTAGGTGTCAGAGTGGATCCTAAGAATATTGAAGTTATGTAGGATTGGCCTCGCCCAAAGACTCTCAAAAGCTTGGGTGGAATTATGGGTTTAATAGGATATTATTGCAAGTTTGTTAAGAAGTATCCTAGTCAACTTCTCATCAACTATCTGTGTAGCTCTTTCTTCAATCTTATTGTTGGTATTTGCATTTTATTTGTATGAAGTTTCACCCATGCATCCAAGATGTGTTAATTATTTTGGCACTTGAGAGTTTCTTAAGATCTTCCTCAATGAGACAACTTCTTGTTCAAGTTTCCCACAATATTTTTCTTTGTTCATCAATTGTATTGGAGTTACTTCACACACACCTAGGATTTATTTTTCCTAAGGTTATTCCTTGTTTATTAGTCATAATTAGTCATTATCTAGTCTCCTATATTTTAGGGGAGAATATTCCACCTGGAGAATATTCTCTTTCAGTTGACACTTTAGTTTGACTACTTGAGTTGATTTTAGATGTTGCATTGGTTTTGTCACCATGGAACATTGGGATCATCACCAACTCACTACTCTTTGTTTAGTCAGTTAACTGAAGACTAGTCGACTAGTTAACTCAACTAGGTGGCGGTTCACTCCCGTAACTGCCTGAGAGACTAGACTAGGTGGTAGTTCACTCTCGTAACTACTGGTGTGTATCCAGACCACTCTATAACACCACTATGGCTCATTATTTACTCATTTATTCTATATATATTGTAAATTATTCACTCTTTGAGTGTGGAATACGGTTAATGAGAATTCTTCCATTCTTTCTATCTTGCTTCTTCTTTCTCAATTTCTCTCTTTAAATGTGTTTAGTATTTTCTAGCTAGATATATTCTATGCAGTTTCAACACATTTACATGGTATCAAAGCCGACGTACTGCTAAGCAAAAGCTACACCAAATCATTTTTTACAGGTACAAAATATTGAAGACAACAAAAAGATGGATTATTCGATGCAAATACTTCTCACGCCTCATAACTATTTGGAATGGAAGCCAAAGATTCTACTTCTTCTAAAAAGTAGAGGTTTATACCAAATAATCATGGCGATGGAAGTGGATCATGATTCTATCGATGAGAAAAATGACTTTCTCAATAGAAAAGATATGGCCATAGGAAGTATCGGCATGTCTGTTTCTCCCGAACTTTTCCATCAAGTATATGAAGAATCAAAAGGATTAACTCCAAATGAATTATGGACCAGATTGGAGGTTCTATTTAGAAATAAATAATATTGTGAATATTTCATGCAGGAGGTCGAACAGATGGAGCCAAAAGAGAAGCCATCAGAAGATCAAGCCTCTTATTATGAAGAGTCTTCTACAAAAGTATTTGCATAAATTTGTATTCCATTAATTGAAGATGATGTGTATTCCATTTCAGATTTGTTTTCTGAAATTCATGTGGAATATATATGGCATGCATCTCAGGAGTCACATGCAGATACTTTTTCATGCACCATGCATGCATCTTAGGAATCAAAAAGGGAGCCGCGCACATCAGACGCCATTCTGATATTTTCAGAGCAATATATGTAGAAAAAATTGGATATTTGAATTCCTCTAGAGAAAATATCCAATTTCAAAAAAAAAATTGTTTGAAACAGAGTCTGGAAACTGGAGTTATGATCATTTCAAAATCAACAAACTTTCAGCATTTTTTTGGAAACGGCCACACGGTTTTCAAAATTTCATCCAAAATTTATTTGGATATTATTCATTACAGGAAGATAAAGTAGATATGTGTGGAAATATCAATGATGCATATACTTCATCAAATCCGTGCAGACATCTACATCTTCAACAAAATCTTCAAAGAGAACAAACTTGCACAGTTGCGAGGTATTCTTGGAGTGAAGGACATGGTTGCTTAGCAACTATTTTTTGTTCCTTCTCATTTTTTATTTTATGCATTGTAATTTGAGGGGGGGGTTTGTTCCCATGAGGTTTTCCCTCTTTCCTCGTTTAGTTTAGTGTATCTTTTGTATTTAGGTACCTAACATGGCCTCGTAGCCAGGACCCATTATTTATTTTCACCATAGTGATGTTTAGGGGGGGTGTTGGAGTTCCTTCACACACACCTAGGATTTATTTGTCCTAAGGTTATTCCTTGTTTATTAGTCATAATTAGTCATTATCCAGTCTCCTATATTTTAGGGGAGAATATTTCACCTGGAGAATACTCTCTTTCAGTTGACACTTTTGTTTGACTAGTTGAGTTGAGTTTATATGTTGCATTGGTTTTGTCACCATGCAACATTGGGATCATCACCAACTCACTACTCTTTGTTCAGTCAGTTAACTAAAGACTAGTTGACTAGTTAACTCAGTTAGGTGGTAGTTCACTCCCGTAACTGCCTGGGAGACTAGACTAGGTGGTATTTTACTCTTGTAACTATTGGTGTGTGTCCATATCAATGTAGACCACCTCTATGGCTCATTAGTTACTCATGTATCCTATATCTATTGCAAATTATTCACTCTTTTGAGTGTGGATTACGTTTAATGAGAATTCTTCCATTCTTTCTATATTGCTTCTTCTTTCTCAATTTCTCTCTGCAAATGTGTGTAGTATTTTCTAGCTAGATCTATTATGTGAAGTTTCAACACATTTACATTGGTGAGGTGAAAACTCTATGGTTTTACCTTCACCTGAATGAGTGATTTGATATACTTATAGAAGGTTACAAGAAATACTTGGAACACATAATACATCATTGAAATGAACATTATATACCTAAATTGTTCCATAGCCTACACCACTAAGAGATATATGACCACCAACAAATATTTTCTTAGTGTTGCACTCATTTAGAGAAGAAAATATAGCTTTATCCTTAGCCATATGATAAGATGCTCTAGAATCAATAAGCCACCCATCATAAGAAGAAGAAGAAGTTGCATTGAAGGAGAAACCAAAAGAATAAAGTGCATGTTCATGAGAAGAAGAATAAGAAGTAAAATTAATACTAATGTTGTGCTTCTTCATCATTGCTTCTAAAGCTTCCATCTTCTTGAAACATTTGGACTCATCATGACCATATTTCCCACAAAAGTTGCAATGTTTGTCAGTCTTCTTATTTTTACATTTTTCTCCTTTGTCACCAGTAATAGATGAAGTTTTTTTAGTATCTTTGGGACCCTTGTTTTTCTTATTGTTATGGAGAGGATGTTGCTTCTTCATATTCTAGGGGTTATCTTTATGATAGGCCTCTAAGGCCTTGTTTGAGGTATCGACAATGTTGACCACTCCACGTTGCATAAGATTGTCTTGCTCTTGTATTAAGGCATCACAAAAGGACTCAAAAGAGGGATTTTTATAAGCAGTCCCTAGAGCTTCTCTAGTGGCATAGAAGGTAGATACAAACACTAAATATGCACTACCAAGCTTAGAAAGAATAATATATCTGAAATTCTCTTCTTACATCCTTATGTTACATTCTTCACATAAAATTCTAAGTGTTTTGAACTTAGATAAATAGCCTTCAATGCAAGAAACATCATTCAGAATTAAAATCATTATCTTATTTTCTACCTGGTGGTTTTGAATGATATTATAATTACCAAACATAGATTAAATATTTTCCCAACCTTAATCAGGGTCATCAATTACTTGAAGGTGAAACCTTAAATCATGAGAGACAAACATTCCAATCAATCAACATTCTTCGTCATCCCTATTTTCCCATTTTATTTTATTTTCATCATCAGTAGGTTCCATCTCTTTCCCCATAGTAATCTGGTACAATCCTTTACTTCTTAATAAATTCTCCATATGGGATTTCCATTGGAAGTAGTTGGTTCTGGTAAGTAGAAGATCACTAGAAGAATTCATATTAAATATGCAGATAATATGAATTTAATAATTAAAATTGATGGTTTGGATGGAAGGATCTCGAAAAAATAGGTTGTTTTAAAAAAAACGACAATGAAAACAAACCTTGGATTTGACTGTTATTCCCATTTTAGAAAAGGCATAAACAATAACCAAAAAGCCAAATGGAAAATAGAGTTGGTCCACATGGTGATATTGTTGTTGGGAAAATCTCCCTACAAACTAGCAAATAGAGTTCAGACTTTGCATGCAGATATAACCGAAGAGAAACTACTTTCTACCTTCATCCTTAGATTTCAATCCCCTGTTCTTAGTAAATACATGGAAAGATCAACCTACCTCGTTCCCAGCGTTTGATGTCAATCCTCCGTTGTGCCTGATTACTTGTTCACAATACTTCTTCAGAAGTTGACCTGTATCCAAGACAAGCAACAACTATGCATGCATACTACTTATATACTAATGGGTTAGAAATCCAAACATATACTGATCAAACTATAAACAGTTCATGAATTGGGACAGGAAAAGCATTTTCTTTATTACTTTGAATGAGTCAACTTACAAAAGTTGAGACCAGCCACCACTCCTTGAACTTGATCCTGGGATCCTCTTCTTCTGTCCTCCAACTTCTTTGCTTTGAATCTCCTTTGGCACAAGGAAAGGCTAAAAGGTTGGGACAATAACAATACATAAATGGGCAGAGTTTCTTTGTTATATTTTTCCTCTTCCAAATGGGACCCCTACCCAATCTTTTATAGGCTAGAAGGATCTAGGTATTTGGAAGAACCCTCGGCCATGCATGGCCAGGAGTTTCAGTTAACTCACCCATAGATTTTGTGCTCCATCGGCAACTTTCCTTTTTTTGTGCTTTTGTCAGTCCATGCGGGTTGTTTTGGGTCAGACAACATGTACACGCATGCAATAATGGATTAGGGCGCATGGGCATTTATAAAAGAGGATTTTTCAAAGAGTTGTTCAGTAGTGCTTTGGTAAAGAAGGGATATGAGTTGGCCTAATGCCAGGTAATCATGTGTGGTGCAATTTAGGGTTATAACAGATGCCCCCTAATGTATGAGGTCAGAAGAGCATATGATGGCCGAAATACATTACCAATATTTACTGATGTGCCGAATGATTGAGCCCAAGGATCAGGAACTGGGAGGTGTCATCTGCAAAATAACAAATGTCTCACTGAGGCGGGCATACCCATGCTCGAGATAAAATAGAACCATGGATACCAATAAAATACACTATATATCCATTTCAAATAACTATAAAGAGTAGCCACAAACAATACACAACAGAGCTACATCTCGAAATCAGAAAGATATACATATAGAGTATCCATCTTCCAGAAGTTGATTCATCCTGATGGCTGGAGATGAGGTCTTCAGATCTCGAGAAACAACTTCAAAATATTCAAAACTCAGGCAGGAGTGTAATATGATTGTACAACTGCACTACCTAGAGGCCTTTGACAGTTCGTCCATCATGGACTTGATGATCAGAATGAAGGCTTCATTGATTTCGAACAAGGACTTGATTGGACATTCAGGATGGTTGGGCATGAGGGCAAGAGACAAAAATGTAGAGGGGCTGACTCAGGCTTGGTGACAAAATTCCCTTGCACAATAGCACGACAAATGATGAGACTCAGGAAACATGGCATTAACATAAGTTTACGAGGTAGGAGGCAACACAAACTCTCCATATGTTTGGAAGAATAACCAAACAGGGGAGGACACAACTCTATGTAGCGAGAATAGCTTCCTAAGGTCATATTAAATCCCATGGTTTGATGAACAAACAAACAGATGTGCTTTATCTAAGGGAGACTCATTATGCTGCCAATAAAGAAAATACTTTTCCCTTCCTCTTTTTGTGGTGTATTTGATTTTTTTGTCCTTTTCAATAGTTTTGGAAAAATAATAAAGGAATATTACGTTACAAAGGAGGAATGAGTGTTGCAAACATACAAGTTCAAGGCAGAAGGACAAGACTGATGTTCAAAATAATGATACTTGGGAAAAATCCTCCGAGGGCCAAAGGTGTTAAGACGCAGAAGAAAATTGTTACAAGGCTGGTGTATAAGGTATGAAAACACGGTTAACAAAACACACAATGGTAACATCCTTCGATGTAAGTTTAACGAGCCCAGAGAAGGTAAGCTCGGTGGTTTTTCATATTTAGAGAGTCTGAAAAAACATAAAAGGAGACTCCATTGGGGTACCTTTTTCGAAGGTAGTCTAGTTAGTTCGAAAAAGGGGTAAACTAGCAACGACAAGACGTCTATTCAAAACCATTTTAACGAGAGTGATAAAGACAAGATCACTCGGCCATTTTTTCATTTTTAAGGAGTCTGAAAAAAGCTTAACTATGGACTCCGTCAGGGATATTCTTCTGGACCAATTTTAACGAGTGTGAAATAATACAGTCACTCGACGATCTTTTCAATTTTAGGGAGTCTGAAAAAGATCTTAACTATGGACTCCATGGGGGTTCCTTTTTCATAAGTTTAGTCCCTCAGAACCGAAAAAGGGATAAAATTATACCTAAGAGTACTCTTCTAAAGAACGGAAGTTCCATAGAGTATACCTTTGTTCGTACAGTTGACCATCTGAACCAAAAAAGGGGTAAAATACCACCGGACAGACGTGACTTCAAATTTTAGTTTAACGAGCATGAAAGGCCACAAGATCGCTCAACAATATTTTCATGTTTAGAGGGTCTGAAAAGGGATTAAAAGGAGACCCGTTATTTTTTGGGAGTCCCGAGGGTGAGATCAAGAGCGAATAAGAATCATGCAAATGAGGCTCAAACTCATATACAGGAAAAACTATAAGGACTCCCGAGCCTATAGTGTTTTAGAGACGACATGGACACCATAATGCAACCAGGACCTACCTAGGGCATCCATGTTCTGGTAAGATCTACCGCCAAGTTGCAACACTTCTAAAGTAGATATGATGGTTCTTTGTCACAACCTAATGGGATCGATCCTATGGTAGAGGAAAAATACAACGAGACACAAAAGTCGGGGTAGTAACCTAACCTATATGCTCAAGTTGATTCTTGGAAAAAATTTCATGGACCGTCAAAATT
>JZKD02S1899494.1:646058-659155 GCA_000966675.3 Picea glauca
ATCCATCCATTGGTGTTGTATGTGCATGTGCATTGTCCTTCATTTCCAAATACCTTCATCAATCTTGCAGTCCAAAACCCATGACTAGGATTGAAATGAGTGACAAAAACCAATCTTCCAACATGTAGTTCCTACATGTATGCTTCCCAGACCATGGATTTATTTACTAAACGACAGATCTCTCTAGCTTTAAGATGCCGAAATATGTCTCTACCCTAAAATAAGAAATAACCCACAATTTTCTACCAAGGAAAGTGCTCTGATACCACGTGTAAGGTACCAGATCTATTATAATAGTTTAAAATATAAACATTGTAGACAATAACATTGAAAAAGCACAATATTTGAAACCAAAACACCAAAATAATACCTTTATTAATAGGAAATGATGTTCACTTGCTTGTTCAAGGGGGAAACCTCTAGTAGAACAATGCTCTATTACAATAATTCTCAAGAAAGAAATTCTCATACCCTCTACTCCTATTTATATTAAATTTGTCTACCCAAAAGAACAATCTAGAGGAAGATTCTTCTAGAAGCATAAGCTTCTATTAGGTCTTGTTACATTTGACTTATTCTTCCTTATTACTAGGCCTTATTAGTACCATCCTTTATTACATGGAAATGCATTATTCTACCTATGTGAGGGGTTAGTGAGGTTAGGTCCCTAACAACTAATGGTGACTCTGGAAACAACTAAATCTCATGTTCAACCTCTCGTTTATGTGAAAATCCCTAAGGATCTTGAAACACTTCCGTGTACGATTCAATCATTTGTTGTGGTTGTTGACACTACTCGCCACTACATCCTTCCAAGGATTCCTTCATCTCCAACTCAACTCCTTCTCCTTATTTATTTCCTTCTCTAAGAAACAACAAGAAAAAATTCTCTGTATTACTAATAATTATTCTTTCTTGATGAGAATTTATCAAAGAGACCTTAGATTTGTCTTGGTGTATATTTATGGCATAATAATTTCAATCCTTGACTATCCTATACTCATTTTATCTCCCTATGAAAATGGAATCCATTGTGTACAAATATAGAATTCCTAATATGACTCCACATATGTCTAGATGAACCACAATTGCAACCACTTCATCAACAAAGCTTAGATTGATGGAAAACTTAAATTTGCACTTTTTTCTCACTTTCAATTCCACATCTTTCCTTACCTATCCCAAGGTTTATGGATGTGTATGACCTTGATTCTCCAACCCAAGCTTCTCAATGAGTTGTGCATATATTAGGTTGGATTGTGAACCTGGATTGAACAAACAATCCGCCTTTTTTTCCTTCATGTGTATTTTAATTCATAAGAGTTTAGTCATTGCCTTCTCCTCCTTATGATTGGAACCAACTAGTACCACCTATTTTTGAATATTAGTGAAATTATTCTTCCCTTTTGGGTATGATGTGTTATCCACCCATTCCTCAACATCCACTGATATCAATTATTTCTTCTTCTTTTTTTGAAAATATCTTGGGCACTTCTCAGGGTGAAATTTCCAACAATTCTTCATAGTGTATTCCTTTCGATCACATCCTTTACATTGTTGGATAGAATATGTTTCTTCTTGTGCTAGAGCCACAAGATTCATCTCATTCCACTTCTTTTTATGTTTCCTCTTCCTTTGCTGCTCTTGTTGTTCTACTTGTTTGTGAGGATTTTTTTGTTTCTTTCAATCATCGCCCTCAAGGTATTGTTCTTGAATATTAGCCTCATCAATTGTCTTTGGTATAAATAAGATCAGTTTCCTACGAATCTGAGGAAACAATTCCCCCAAATACTTGACCAACATGTCCAAACTTTTGGGAGAGACTTCCATCTGAATTTCTCTCTTCATGAACTCTGTCCTGAACTCCTACACTGATTGTCCTTATCTCTATATGAATTAATTCGATATTATATGTTGGTGTTCATTAGACCCTATTGGATAAAATTGAGATTTGATCACGTTCTTTAACACTTCCTAATCAATCATTGTTGGCTCATTTCCTAGTGCTCTTGTTACTACATCACTCTCCCACCATTTCAAAGAATGGCCTTCAAGATTCAACTGAAAACAATCAATAAAAACAATTCTAGTTACCTCATGGATGCTAAAGTATACTTCCATCTATTGTATCCATTGGTTCAACCCGATAGCATCCACTTCCCCGACATAAGGCTTGATTTCCACCTTGGCCTCTACATGAAAAGGTACATATGTTTTTCTATAGTTGTACTCTCCCATCTATGTCTCAATCTTACACTCTGTCTTTGGATTATTTTCTTCCTTATTAGGGCCTTCATGCACATCATTTGTTTATGGTGTTTCCTTTCTCTTCACTTCCAATAGTTGTGATACCATCGATGTTAATATGGCCAAAATATACACAAATTGATCCAAAATTTCCTTGGGATATCCTTCCTCTTCGCCTTCATAATGTTCCCTTGACATTTTTTATGCTCTACTTCACTCTAGACCTGGAAACAACTCTTGTCCACTTCTTTTATTATCACTATGGGTACTTACCATACATGTCTCACTGAATGCATTCAAACTTCTCCTATGATACCATTTGATCTATAAAAATCAAGATTATATCCTAATTGTTTTACCAAAATGGATATGTTTGTTAACATATAATATTATCTCAGATGATGATGGAAAAGACTTGACCAATCTAACCACAAGTCGAGGCATCTCAAATAGGAATGAAGATGACTACTAGTCAAGACAGGAAGTAAGTCGGAAGGAAGGTAAGTCATTATGGGAAAAAAATGAGTTGGAAGGATGAAAGTTGGGTTGGAGGAAAAGCAAGTTGACCAAAATCAATTTTACCAAATTTGGGTCAATCAAGTCAGATCAGGTGAAGCTTAGGTCGACCAAAAGTGCCAAAATGACCAAAATAAACAAAAAGTCCAAATGAGATCGAATTTATCCAAGAAATCAGATGTAGATGATGAATTTAACCAAGAGTGAATCCTAGTCGAAATGTGTTGAATTGGGGTCTAGAAAAATAGTTAAAGGGTGAAATCGATGACCAAACCTGAAGGGGAAACTTGGGAAATTCGAATTTAGAAATCAACTACTGTGGGAAAAGTGTGCAGGGTGAATTTGATCATTGAAAACATGTAAAAACTTGTAGTGGATGGATTATACAAACGGTTGTGTAAAAAAAACATTTTGGGGATATTTTGACAACCCACAGTGTGTCCAAATGTTGGGAAGTTGATTTAAAATATTCCCCGACAAATAAAAATGTATGGGTAGAATTGTTATAAAGATAATTTGTAAAAACATATATATTATCCAATGGTTTCTAAAAAACACCCAAAAAACCTTGACGTTTGATACATATGACATATATGGTTTGTGGGATGTGGAAACCCACCCAACGAAGATGGGAGTGTTGAAAGTGACTCAAAAACTGAAATTAGAAACCCCAAATGAAAAGAAACGACTCTGGAAAGATGGTTTTTGATTTCCCAAACTCAAAATCAATGCACAAATATGGTTAAAGATTGGTTAGTATGGATTATGAACCCATGAAAACCATATTCATATAAAAAAAACTCAACCAATAACTGACAGGATGTTCTCATCGCTAAAACATACACAATGAACCATCAAAATACAATACACACATTAGCCATTCATAAACAAGTACAACAAGAAAATTCATCACACATAAAAGCATCATTTACCTTGGAAACCCAAATGGGAAAACCAACATTCTTTTTTCTAGGGACAAGCTCTTATTTATTCAACAATGGGCAAGTTACATGCTCTTTGGTACATGTCTATTCTCCTCAGTGAAATATGGGAAACCTCTCTACATCATTCATAGCCAAATAACCCCTCTCTCATTATGGGGAAACATGATATAGAATGTTGAGTCAACTGGAGGCACAACTGGAAGGTCATGCATCCCCAACACTTTAGATTCTCTCCAGTCTATTTTTCCTTCCTTCATTTATTTGTTTGTCTTTTCTCACACGTGGAAAAATGTCTCAGGAAAGCCATATTTTGTTTTCTTGTACAATGATATACTTCCTGAATTTACATCCCTTACATACAAAATGGACATCAATAATGATGGCATGGATCCCTTCACACAAAATTTTTGATCTCCTTCTCCATCCATAGCCTTAAAATTTGCATGTGTTGATCATCCTAGAGTCCTATGCCGATAGCCAATTGATATTGTCGGATTTGGTTCAGATTAGTTGATGAGGTAAGGCTAGGTGGGAAAGGACGCTAACTTGGCATTATATTGGGGTTATAGATGGACTCGGTATGCTAGATCAACATTTGAGTTAGTAGAAAACAACCAAAATGTTCAGAGAACTATAGTGATCTCTAGGTAATATTCTTGTAGGCCATTTTGAAGGCCTAAACAACCTTTTTAGGAAATCAAAAACCACAAGAAAAGAGTGTACAAAGTATACCAATCTAAACCTTATCTCTCCAACTTAAATGAAAGATCTCGAAGAGAGTTTTCCAACAAGATAAAATTTTTGCAGAGGCACGTGAGTAGTCTATGTAAATACCTTGATCCATAGATGACATCCATGGATCCATATTGGAATTATGGGTACCCAAAAGTGCACAAGATGAGAGGGAATATTCTTGTAGCATTTAGTACTAAGAGAGGAAAATAACCAAAACTTCAACATGCTATAAATAGCATCCTAGAGCCCAAATGAAGATGAAAATTGAAAAAAATGTTCAAACGAGGTCATGAAAAAACCCTATTGAGATTATATCAAACTTCCAAAGGAGTAGGTGCAAAGATGCATGAAAATAGCTAAAAATTACACCTAGTCGAAAAGTGTACAAAAGGAGTAAAGGGGTAATGATCAAATGCCTATAACTTTATTCTCAGGACTTAGAATTGAGAAAGGAAGAAGTCAATGGAAAGGTATTAGATAGAAGAATCCATATATGCACAAAAAAATGTGAAGGGAGTAGGAAAATTCACATGAAAACATAAAGAATATTTATGGTGCATTTAAAGGGAAGAATGGTGCATAATTTTATAGATTTGTTAAATTATTGTGGTCTAGCAAATCTTATTGCATGCAAATTTTGTATAGTTAAGGGAACAAATAGAAAATCTCAAAATCATTAGAAAGACTAGAGACATGAAATATTATTAAAGAACTTACAACCATGAACATGATGTCATGGGTTGTATGTTAGCATGGTTAATGCAGGGAAAAAATAAAATGGGCATGGAGAAGGTAAGGAGGAAGCCATGCATTTGGTAGAGACAATAAAAAGTCTATAAATATATGTATTGAGTTATAAGGATAATAATCAGAATCTTATGCCAACACAAGAGAAGCAAAATGGAATCAACATCAGGTTTTTGTAAAGATTGGAAAGAATAGAGAAGAAGGTGAATAATGAGACAGAATCAAGTCAAAGAGTCATAGATCTCATGCAAAAATGGGTCAATATAGAAATTGTGGTAGAAAACATCATCACTCACCAAGACAATCAGTTAAAAGAGAACAAATTATTCCAATTTTATCTCCTATCATAAAGAATAAGAGGAGGTTTGGAATGTATAAGTTGCAAGGGGAATTCAAGAAGATAAAACCTCCTACATTTGATGGTGACCACAAGAAGGATGAGGACGCATCGTCTTAGTTGTTGGGTATGAGAAAGTATTTTAAATTTCATAATTGTTCCTCATAGACATAAGGAATAATTGCAATTTACTAGCTGAAGGGAAAAACATCAATGTGGTGGGACCATCTTGTGCAAGTGCAACACATTGAGGAGAATAAGATTTTGGGATATGCGCAGACAAGAGGTCTCGCACTTAGGTTTCCCGGGAGCCAAAACTTCAAAAATGATATTCATTTATAAGCTCATTTTGGGGTTTCTCCTTTTGGTATTTCGCATTATAAAACGTCAAGGGGTTCATGCCCTTCGGCACTCCGGAAGCTGAAACACCAGAATATCAGATTTATGTGCACTAGGTCATCTTGAGACTTTGCAAGTTGGGATTTTGGGACTTGCGAGTACAAGGGAATACACCCTTGAGTATCCCGATTTCCAAAATGTCAAAATATCGTAACATGTTCATGTATCATTCTTTAGGGATTACACCCATCAAGATTTCAGGACTGACAAGTACAAGGGACCTTCGTCTAGGTATCCTGGGTGCCAAAATACTGAATCATATTAACTTGTCCATGCCCCATCATTTCGGGGTTTCGTATGTCAGGATTTCGCGAGTCGTGAGGACAAGGGTTCTTATCCTTTAGTTCCCCAGGTGTCGAAACGCCGAAACACTTACCGGCCACCATGTGTACTCTACAGCTGGACGGTCCATGCACTCCCATGAGTCTTGGCATCGACGGTCCCAATTTATTCATTATTGGCGAAGGTTAAAAAGGGACCAAGGCATTATCGCCTACGTTCCTTCATTCAATTTTTATGGCTGTAACCGGCCTCAGATCCCCTGAAAGGATCTCATTCTTGCATTTAGAAAGAGGGAGGGTATCCTGGGTACCTAACCACCTAAAGGTCCCAACTCATCCACATGCTTTCATTTCAGGATTTCGCAAGTTGGGATTTCGAGTCTTGCAAGTGCAAGGGAACTCGCCCTTGGGTATCCCGGATATCAAAATGATGAAATGTAGGAGTCTATGAGGACCATTCTCCCTCATGCAAGATTTCAAGACTTAAACTATAACATCCTCCTTTGGGTCCTCAACCAATTTACACCAGGTTTTGAAGACCAGATTAGAAGGTCTTCTAGAAGGTAAAGGAGTGGTCTCTGAAGGGTGCCTTCATGGGGAAATCTATCCAAGGCATCAGGTAAGACAAACACGGAAACAAATCTCCCAAGAGAAGACTTGAAAAATCTGTATTAGGTCAATATATATATATATAAACATAATCCATACGTGGTCTTTCTAGTAAAAGCATGCAACCATCCTTTATGATCAAAACACCATGCAGAGAGTCTTATACTGAAACCATTTATAATTGCACAGACTATGAGCATACATGCCAGCATATAAATTTCAAGATACAAGACATAAAACACTTATCAAAAAAACACCGGGTTTGATGCAACTACTGAGAGGGGTGCTCATTTCCACCCAACTATAGGCTCAGCGACTCCGAATGATTTACCACTAGCCACCCCCAAGCTAGACCATGTTGCTTGAGACTTTTTGTCTTTGTTCTTCAGAGATCGAGAATGAAGGTTACTCTCCTTCTTCTCTACTATCACTCACTCTGTATTTTGTTCTAGAGTTCTTTTGATCCTTTTTTCCTTTGATCCCCCCTCACACCCCCCACTTCCATGGATTTTTCCTACCTTTTCTTTTCCGACGAGGTTGCGTGTGGCATGAATTCCCCCACGGTGGTCAGGTCTGAGGCCTCCACGAATGGGTGGTTCACCCCCATCCCTCATTAACTCATGAGTATCCTCTTCACCTACCATCCTTACAAGTAATTTATTTCAGGGCTAGCGAGCTACTCTTGGTTCTTCGGGCCAGTGAAGATCAAATTTGGTTTGGTTCGGTGGAAGTTAATGCCACCATTCCAGGTTACTCCCACCACCTTTCTTCAGCCATTGTGGTCTCTTTTTCAGCACATCCCCCTCTCAGCAGTCCTGCAGCATATATATATATATTAAAAATGTTAATTTACATTTGTCGACCTTGTATACTAAGGTCCATTCAGAATCACACATTCACATCTTTGAGTTTGCCACAGTCCTTGGCTAGCATAATTATTTTTTACAGACTGGGGGAAACATGGTGTTACAATTCTCTCCCCCTTAAAGGAACATCGTCCTCGATGTTCTATCTATCATCATGACATGTATCTATAGAGGTAAATAAAATCAGATATGCCTATTTCATGGCATCCTCCATTTCCCATATAGCCTCATCTGGGCCAAAATGTTTCCACTGCACCTTGACCTGTGCAATGGTTCGGTTCTGGAGCGGGGTTTCCTTTCTATCCAGTATGCATTGAGGTTCTGGTAGAAATTCTCCCTCCAGTTCCACCTAGATCATAGACCAGTCAGTTATATGGTTAGAATCATGTACATATTTCTTCAATAATGAAACATGGAAAACATTATGTGCTTTTACTGTGGGAGGAAGTGCTAGCCTATAGGCTACAGGTCCCACTCTATATAGAACCTCAAAGGGTCCATAGTACCGAGGTGCCAAGTTGGCACAAGCTCCCATTTTCAGGGAACTCTTCTTGGGCCTAACTCTGAGATATACATGGTCTCCCACCTTGAACTCTCTTGGAGTTCTCTTTTGGTCAACGTAACTTTTTTGTCGGTTCTGAGCGACCTTCAGGTTTTGTTTTATCTGAGTCACTTGTTGTTCCATTTCTTTCAACATGTCAGGTCCAAAATAAATTTTGTTTACGGGATTACTGCAACTGATAGGAGTGTTTCACGGCCTACCATATAGGACTTTGAAGGGGCTCATCTTTAAGGATTCTTGGTAGTCATTGTTGTAGGCGAATTCCACCAGTGGCAGGTAATCTTCCCACTTCTTGGGTTGATACATTACATGAATTCTTAGCATGTCTTCTAGTATTTGGTTCACTCTTTTCGTCTATCCATTGGTTTGAGGGTGATAGGCAGTGCTAAACAACAACTTGGTCTCTAAACCAGCGATTAGTGATTTCAAAAATTTGGAAGTAAATTTCGTGTCTCTCTCAGACACGATCTCTTTCGGCATACCATGTAGTTTAAATATCTCCTTCAGGAATACGTTGACAATGACTATTCCATTCTGAGATTGGTTTCCCATTTCCATTCTAGGATTGGTAGAGGTTGTAATAATCCTGTTGGGTGTTATTTTTATGCTTTTACCTATTATCATTCTATGCAATTGGCTAGGTACTCGGCTATGTCTTTCTTCAACCTAGTCCAGTAGAATTGTTTCCTAGTGGCCGTGATCATTTTTTGGCATCCTGGATGAACAGTATAGGGTATTTTATGTAGTTCATCTAGTATGAACCTCTTCAAGTCATCACAATCTAGAATATACAATCCTCTTCGGTAAGTGAGCAGACCTCCTTCCATCATCTGGTACTCCATACTTTATCCTTGTGGGTTCTTGCTGTAGGTACAAGGTCACGGTCTGGATGAAAGGATCTGTTTCTTGTGCATTTCTGACTCTTTCCTTGACATCCGTCTTATAGGTGCTCACTACTACCAAGTGAATTGTTTTCATACTTCTGCTAAGGCCATCGACCACCCTATTTTCCTTTCCTTTAATGTGTTTGATTTTCAAATCAAACTCGCTAATGAGGTCCATCCACCTAGCTTGTCTAGCATTGATCTTTGGTTGGTCAAACAGATATCGCAATCCACAGTGATCTATCATAAGTACAAATTTTCTTCCCAGGAGGTAATGCCTCCACATTTTCAAGGCAAGCACTATGGCAACTAGCTCTAGATCATGGGTCATATAGTTGACTTCGTTCTCATTCAATTTCAGGATTCATAGTAGACCAAAATTCCTCCTTGCATAAGGACTCCTCCGAGCCCTTCCTTACAAGCATATGTGCACACGAGGAAGTCGGCTTCGGGATCAGCGATATTTAACACGGGTGCATGGGTCAGTAGATGTTTCAGGGTTTGAAATCTTTCTTCACATTTTTGTGCCCATGTGAATTTTGTCCCCTTCCGCTGGAGGGAAGTGATTGGACAACCAATCTTGGAGAATCCTTTTATAAATATCCTATAGTACCCCATTGATCCCATAAATGATCTGATATCTAAAACATCCTTTGGGGTAGGCCATTCCATGATAGACTTGATTTTGTCAGGGTCTACTGCTACTCCTCCTTCGGATAGAACATGGCCTAAGTAATGTATTTGCTTCTGGAAGAATTCACATTTTCTTAATTTGGCATAGAGATGATGTTCTCTTAGTAATTGCAACACAAGCCTAAGATGTTTTTCATGCTCTTCTCTATTCTTGGAGTAAATTAATATATCGTCAATAAAAAACAAAACAAATTTGTCTAGGAATTTGCTGAGTACATTTTTCATCAAGCACATGAAAGTGGCAGGGGCATTGGTTAACCCAAATGGAACTACCACAAACTCATAGTGACCATACCTCATCTGGAAGGTAGTTTTATGGATGTCTTCACCCTTAATTCAGACTTGATCGTATCCCAACCGAAAGTCAATCTTTGAGAAAATAGATGAGCCCCCCAATTGATTGAACAGGTCATCGATCCTGGGCAAGGGGTGCTTGTTCTTTATGGTTACCTTATTGAGTTGTATATAATCTATACACAGTCTAAGGGTACCATCCTTCTTTTTCAAAAATAGGACTGGTACTCCCCATGGAGACACACTGGACTGAATATAGCCCTTATCCATCATTTCTCTTAATTGCAATTTGAGTTCAACTAACTCGGGTCTGCTCATCCGGTAGGGTGTCCTAGACACCCACACCACTTCCAGTGCAAGTTCTATTAAGAAGTCTATGTCTCTTATTGGAGGTAGACCCTGTACCTCTTCTAGAAACACATTTATGTATTCTCTCAAGGAAGGGTGGTCGTCGAGGCTTGGTTTGTCATCTTCAATAGTTTTCAACACCTGTATTTCATATAGGGGACATCCTTTTTGTCAATACTTTCTCATTTGTAGAGATGATATTTATCACACCGAGATAGGTTTTTGGATCCCTTGAAGGGTTATCCTTTTCCCTTCTTTACTTACACATTCTAAGGTTTTATGGTAACAATCCAATATGGATTTATGGGTAGCTAGCCAGTCCATACCAATCAATAGATCATACGATCCCAAGGGTAATATGTTAAGGGTTGCTTGGGTGGGGAGTTCACCCAACATTAATTGGTAGGTTGGTATGACCTCTACTACCCTTCTTTTGGTGCCAGTGGCTAACTATACCAAACATGGCTTGGTAAGTTTTTGTGGCTATAGTTTACACTTATCAACAACCTTAGGGGCTATATAACTCAAATTTGAACCAGAGTCAATCAAAATAGACACTAGATGGTTGGAAATCATACCTTATATTTCCACCACTGAAGCTTGGTGGTCAGCTTGGTTATTATCCAAGGCTGCATAAATTTGTGGCACACTCCTGGCCACATCATTGACGGTGGTAGCTTCTTGAATGCTACAAATTCTCTGAATATTCTATTGTCGGTGTGGACAGTCTCTCAGTAGATGTTCTTCTCTACAACCACAACATTTCAAAGGTTCTCTCTTTGGGTTATCAACCTTTGCTGGTACAGATCTAGAAGTTTTATTTCTGCTCAAGGAGGGAAAGTTTTGTTGATGTACCCTCTGGGTTGGGAACCTCATCCTTGGGTTCTTCTTATAGTTCTTAAATCCTGAGGACTTAATCCCCTTCTTCTGAAATCTCGAACTATTCTTCTGTTTCCATCCTTCATGAGGTTATGTTCGATGTTTGAACTGTTCATGACAATAGGTTGCCTTTCAGATAGTGCCTTCTAGGGTCTTTGGCTCATCAAATTCAATTTTGTTCCGATAGTCCTTAGGTAGTCCACTGATGAATTGTTGCACCTTTTCCTTTTCTGCTTTTATATAAGGTACATACCTAAAAAAATTGAGGAATTTGTTGACATATTCTTCTATAGTGAGTTTCCCCAGTTTGAGTTCATAAAAATCTTTAGTCTTCTCATTGAAATATTTTTCCGACAAATACTTCTTCTGGAACTACTTCTCAAATTGCTCCCAAGACAGGTCCTCTTCGTGAACCCCTTTCACTTTCTTAAGGTCTTCCCACCAAATGGAAGCCTTTTTGTTCAAGTTGAAGGTGGCCACTCGGGCCTTTAAATTTTCTAAGAAGTCATGAACTTTGAAATACTTCTTTAGTCCAAGCAGCCAGGCCTCTACTTCCTCTCCCTTTTTTATTTTTCTATTGAAGGAGGGTGGTTTGGCCTTCCTAAATTTTTCGAATTTATGACCCTTGGAAATATTTCGCTTCTTTTATCTTCTTCAGGTACAACAACTAGTTCTTCTGCTACAAGAGCCCTCCGAACCGCCATCTTCCTTCCTAGTGGAATCGTCCGCCGCTTGTCCTTGACCTCTGGGATGGACCTTTTTTGAGGTGCTCCTCTCAGTGTGGCCATTGATATGACCATGTTTCTATACCTCAGGTTCATGATGCATTTGTCTTTGTTGTTAGATAATCTCTGCAGTAAAACTGCATTAATTTCTATTTGCTTCTCTTATTCTTTCATCATCCTCTCATTGTCAGCCTTGCAGCTTTGTAATTCGACCATGAGGCTCCTCACAGTCTCAGCTAGATCTGGAGGGGTCACTATCGCCCTCCTTTTGTCAGACTCTTCGTCTCTATTGTGGGAGCCCTCCCCCACTTCATGGTGAGTCACCATTCTATACGTTGATAATTTCCTGTGGTTGATCTTCCGCTTGTGTGCAAAAGGAAAAATGTTGTTTGTTAGTCAATGTTCATATTCATTTATAACCAATACATAATTCATATTTTTCTCATGCACACATGAAATAGGAGTTTTAATTCTTAAATTTGACTTTTTAATTGAGGAGGGGGTCAAGATAAGGAGTTTTTCCTTTTTAACAATACTCCGAATGGAGTCTCTGCGCAACCCGTTCATGAACCCAAGTAGGCCAAGTGTTGTAACCATGATCTGATACCACTTTGTAACACACCCACTACGGAATTCAAAATTTTTTGGCCTTTTTCATATTTTCTCCGATGAAAAGAATCCATGAATCGTTACGGGACTTGATACAGACCCTGCTACCCCTTAACCGCACTCATATGATCGGTGACTATGACCATAGGTCTTATCAGGGAGGTGCTCATCGGCTTTCACAATTCGGGAAATCATGGTGAATGTATTCCCCTTTCTCTCTTATCTTTCGAAGGGCCGAAATCTGAAATGGATCTAGCTGCTTAACACGATTAACAATGACCCAGGTTAAGTCTGGGCACTCAACCCTTCGAGATTTTTCATACCAGAACTTCGGGAGATGCGATGACAGGAGGTTTCACATCTGGGTTTCCCGAGAGCTGAAACTCCGAAAATGCCAATTCTAAACATGCTTCACTGTTTTG
>JZKD02S1899494.1:666403-677075 GCA_000966675.3 Picea glauca
CCATTAAAGGCAGAACGGAGGGGGGGGTCTGGAATTCAATTTGAGCCGTAGATGTAAGCGCTCATTTCAGAGCCGTCCAGATGTGCGCAAATATTATAACCAATTCCGGACCCCCCCCCCCCCTTTAACGACAGCACGGAGGGGGGGGTCTGGAATTCAGCGTTAGCCGGGGGTTAGCGTGCCCCTTTCTGAACCGTTCAGTTCTGTGCAATGTTTATCGCACATTCCATACCCCCCCCCCCTCCGTTAAAGGCTTAACGGGAGGGGGGGTCTGGAACGCTATATGGACCGTTGATCTTAGCGCCTTGATCTGGGCCATTGAAAAGTGAGTGAAACATAGGTAGGGGGCGAAAAATGTCACCTGTAGGCAAAACTTAGGATAAGGATATTCACATGGGTTTTCATTTGATTTTCATCATATACACCACCAAGGGCACATCAATTTGATTACTCTTAGGCATTGGAGTCATAGGGCAACATCTTTATTGATCTGGCTTCATTTTGGCAAGGCAGGCAAAGCAATTAATCTACATCCTAACCTACTGTCACGAGGCAATTAACCCAGATTAAACAGTTGGGTTAATATTTTATTCTTTCTAGGGGCTATCTAATCAGGATTAGATGGTCTGATCAGATGTATTCACTAATTCTAACCTAGGGGCTATCTGATTAGGATTAGATGGTCTGATCAGATGTATTCACTAATTCTAACCTAGGGGCTATCTGATCAGGATTAGATGGTCTGATCAGATGTATTCACTACCCTATCAACATTGAAAATTTAAAAGAACTTGGTCATGCTTGAAGGGTATGACCAAGTTGCTATTATTGCATGGGGCCTTTGTTGCAATTCTTTTTAGCCCTCTTTTCTTGTCTTTTTCTCTCTTTTTTTTTCTTTTTCTTTCTTTTTCTTTCTTTTTCGTTTTCACAAATTATTTGAAGAATGCAATATCATTTGTCAACCAAATCACCAGATACAAATAATATCCAAGTCATCAGCTAATTCCCATAAATTATGGGGTGATAACACATCTCATAGGATGTTTCAGAAGATGATGTTAAGGCCCCCCCTATGGCCGAGTCACCTGAACACACTGACATGATCCCACCTTCTGACCCTCCCAAAGTTGAAGAGGTCATTTCCCTAAATGCTCTCATTGGGTTCTCTACTCCCTAAACCCTCAAGCTAATTGGTTACATTAAGAATCATAAGGTCATCATCCTTGTTTACAGTGGAAGCACCCATAATTTTATTCATCACCACATTTTCCAAGAAAATAATTTCTATATTCATACAATCAATAATTTTCAAATCATAATTTGCAATGGAAGGTCCATGAAATGTGGGGGGCATTATGAAAATGTGTGTCTCCAAATTGGTTAGTACCAAATGAAATATCATATGTTTTCTATTGACATGGGCGGTTGTGACATTATGTTGGGTGTAGAATGGATAAGGAATTTGTGTCCCATTCTCATGGATTTTAAGGAATTAACCATGCAATTAAACTAGGAGGGCCAACAATATGCATTCCAAGGAATCACATCTGGTTCCCCATAGATCATCATTTCCCATCACATGTAAAATCTCCTCAAAAAAGATCATTCTGGCACTATTGTACAACTCCATGTCATTCATGCAACCGAGACACCCTCTATCCCACATGATCTCCAAACATCAAGTTTCTTTTCCACTCCCCAGGGACTTCCTCATTCTTATGGTGTTCATGATCATTCCATTCCCCTTGTCCCTGACAACCTTCCTCCCAATATTTTTCCCTATTGTCATCCCTTTTCCTAGAAAAATGAAATTGAGAAAGTTGTTCAAGAATTTCTCACCGCAAGTCTTATCCATCCTAGTATAATCCCCTACTCTTCTCTTGTGGTCATGGTCCTTAATAAAGAAGGCTCTTGGCACATGGGTCCTGAATTCCATGCCCTAAACAAACTAACCATCAAAGACAAATTTTCCATTCTTGTCATTGATGACCTATTGGATGAACTGAGTGGTGCCCAGTTCTTTACTAAAATTGATCTTCATTCTAGCTACCACTAGATACATATGAATGAGGCAGACATTCCTAAGACTTCATTTTGAATTCATGATGGCCATTCCCTTTGGCTTTTTTAATTCACCCTCCACTTTCCAAAGCCTCGTGAATGATGTCTTCCATCCCTTTCTCTGTCATTTTGTGTTAGTTTTCTTTGATTATATCCTCATCTATAGTAAAACCTGGAAAATCCATCTTGCTCATGTGGATTGAGTTCTACATATATTCTCTCAGCACCAACTTAGCACCAATTTTTCCTCAAACAATCTAAATTTTCTTTTGGCACCTTGGAAGTTGAGTACTTGGGTCATATTGTTGGAAAGGTAGGTGTCAGAGTGGATCCTAAGAAGATTGAATTTATGTAGGATTGGCCTCGCCCAAAGACTCTCAAAAGCTTGCATGGAATTATCGGTTTAATTGGCTATTATTGCAAGTTTGTAAAGAATTATGCAAAGATTGTGGAACCTATCAGTTTTATCCTTAAAAAGAATTATTTTACATGGAATCCAACAAATTCTTAGGCATTTAAAATATTTAAGGTGACCATGTGCACCACTCCAATCCTGGCCCTTCCTATTTTCACAAAGACCTTTGTCCTAGAATGTGATGCTTCTGGGAGAGGAATTGGAGCAGTCCTTATGAAACATGGTCAACCTTTGGCCTTCACCAACGAAAAAATATCAAAGCGACATTTGGGTCAATCAATATATGAAAAGGAAATGTTGGATATTATTCATGCAATGGATCTTTGGCGCCCTTATCTATTGGAACAATGCTTCCAAATTAAGACAGTTCATCAAAGCCTCAAGTATTTTCTGGAATAACACCCTTCCTCCCCAAAGAAACAAAAATGTGTGACTAAACTCTTTGGATATGATTATGAGATCATTTACAAGAAAGGAAAAGACAATGTGGTTTTTGATGCACTTTCAAGAAAATATGAAGATGAAGGGTCCATTTTTTCCCTCTCCTTCATTGTACCATATTGTCTCCAAGTTGTTCACCAGGAATGGCTATAAGATCCCAAAATTTCACATCTAATCCAACAATTGTAGGCCAATTCTCTAGTTTCTCCAAGGTAATCTTGGGAAAATGATGGGATTCACTCCAAATGTCATTTTTATTTAAGTAAACAATCAAAATTGAAATCCACGATACTTTTTGAGCTTCATGCTACACCCACAGTTGGGCACTCTGAGTTTACCAAAACCTATGACCAGGTCAAACGTTTTTTTTTTTCTAGGATGGTATGAAACAAGACATTCACAATTTTATCGCAGAATGTGATGTTTTTCAATGCCACAAGGGAGAAATAGTCAAATATCATCGCACACTAAAACCACTTTCAATTCCACCTACTATTTCGATGGATATCTCTATGGATTTTATTATGGGCTTACCTAAATCGGAAAATAAATCATTCATCATGGTGGTCATTGATCATCTTTCCGAGTATGCTCATTTATGTTCTCTTCAACACCCATTTACCACCTCCATTGTTTCTCAACTTTTCATGGACTAGGTCTTCAAGCTTCATGGAATGCCTCATTCTATTGTTTCTGATCAAGACCCGACTTTCACCAGAATGTTTTGGAAAAAACTATTCAGGATACAAGGAACCCAATTGCATCTCAGCACAACTTATCATCCCTAGACTTATGGTCAAACTTAATTTGTCAACAAGTGTTTGGAAACATATATGAGGTGTTTTGCATCATAGCGGGAAAATCAGTGGGCTCAATGGTTACCACTAGCTAAATGGTGGTACAAAAATTATTACCATACATCTACCTGCATGACTCCTTTTGCATCAGTATATGGAAAAAATCCACCTTTAGTTATCTCATACCTTCCAGGTGTCTCGAAGGTTCAGGCGGTTGACCAAATGATTATATTTTGAGAGCCTATTCTCTGTACCCTAAAAGAGAATTTGTTCATGGCCTAGAATCACATGAAGCAATAGGAAGATCAAGGTCACTCTGAAGGTCAATTTGCTAAAGGTGACCAGGTTTTTCTTAGACTACAACCTTATAATAAAAATTCCCTCAAGGTTGACCATTGTCAGGAAATGGTGCCCAAATTTTATGGTCCTTATATCATTCTAAAGAGTGTGGGACAGGTGGCCTATTAGTTAGATTTTCCCAGTCATTCTAAGAACCATCCTTTTTTTCATGTCTCCTACTTAAATAAGGTGATTGGAACTAAGTGACAAACTTAAACTAGCCTTCTGAAGTTGGATGAAGAAGGCTCCATCCGGTTGCAGCCACAAGCTCTTTTGGACCAGTGTGAGCATCATCTCTATCAGTGCACCATAAAGGAAGTATTATTCTAGTGGAAAGATACAACTCTAGAAGATGCCACTCGGGAGCCAACTACCATTCTGTAGCAATTTCCTCATCTCAATCCTTGAGGTCAATGTTTTTTTAAGGGGGAGGACATGTTAGGGACCTAACCTCCCTAACCCCTCACATAGGTAGTATAATATATTTCCATGTAATAAAGGCCAATGTTAATAAGGCCTAGCAATAAGGAAGAATAAGTCAAATGTAAGAAGACCTAATAGAAGCTTCCTCTTCTAGAATGATCTTCCTCTAGATTGTTATTTTGGATAGACAAATTTAGTATAAATAGGAGTAGAGGGTATGAGAAGTTTTTTCTTGAATATTATTGTAATAGAGATCTTCTCTGATGGTGGTTTACCCCTCGAAGAGGCAAGTGAACATTGCTATCATTAATCAAGGTGCTCTTTTTGGTGTTATTCTGGTATTATTCTGGTATTATTATGGTTATATTATTGTTGTTCTGCCATTTCTAGATGAAATATTTATGTTATGCATATTATTTTATATCTAGAATACTACAAGAGAAACTTTAGGAAAGGATACCAAATATTGGCAATGCATATGGAAGATACGCATAAAGGAAAAGTGCCAAATGTTAAAGATTATTTAGTCCTAAAATAATTTGAGGATGTATTTAGAGAGATATTGGGGTTTCCACTAGAGAGAGATATTAATTTCTCTATTAATTTTTTGCCTAGAAAAATGTCAGTGTCCAAGACTCCTTATAGGATGAACACACTAGAACTAAAAGAATTACAAATGAAACTTGTGGATATTTTGAAAAAGGGGTATATATGACCAAGTGTGTCACATTGAGGAGTCACATCATTATTTGTGAAAAACAAGGATGAAAATTTAAGACTATGCATTGATTTCAAGAAGCTGAATAAAGTGATTGTGAAAAACAAGTATTCTTTGCCAAGGGTAGATGATCTTTTTGTATCAGATGAAATATGTAAAGACATTCTCCAAGATTGACCTCAGATCAAGATATCATCAGGTGAGTATTAAAGAAGAATATATCAACAATAAAACATTTAGAACAAGGTATGGCCATTATGATATTATAGTGGTGCCATTTGGGTTGTCAAATGCACATGTTTTCTTCATGTGTTTGATGAATGGTATTTTCATAAATTACTTGGATAATTTTGTCATTGTCTTCTTGGATGACATATTTATATACTCCAAGTCATAATAAGAGCATGAGAAACACTTGAGAATGGTGCTACAAATGTTAAGGGAGAATCAACTATATGAAAAGATGAGAAAGTGCTCATTTTATCAAAGGAAGATACATTATTTGGGACATATCATTTCATAGGAAGGGATAAAAGTGGCTCCTACAAAGACAAAATCCATTGACATATGGCCAATACCAAAGAATGTCTCATAGGTGAGATCGTTCATGGGACTTGAAGGTTATTAAATAATATTTCTCAAAGATTGCACTCCCAATATCTTTTTTGCAAAAGAAGGGTGCGAGATTTGAATGGGCCTCTGATTGTGAAAGAATTTATCAACACGTGAAGAATTTATTGATAAGTGCACCAATATTAAGGATTATTGATCCAAATGAAGATGTCATTGTGTGCATTGATTCTTGCAAGTAAGGGCTTAGCAGTGTCTTTAGCCAAAATGGGCATGTGATATGCTACGAGTCAAGAAAGTTGAAAGAGAATGAGAGAAACTATGCCACTCATGATTTATAATTGGCATCCATAATGCATGCCTTGAATATGTGGAGTAATTATCTCATGGGAAAAAGACTTTAGCTAAGGAAAACCCATAGTGGTCTGAAATATTTGTTTGGACAACCAACTTTGAATGCGAGACAAACTAGATGGTTGGAATTCCTCAATGAGTATGACTTTGATATAAATCATATGAAAGGACATTATATCGATACAAAAGAAAAATTACAATGTAACATACCCAACTCCATAAGTATCTTCTAAGGGATGGGGTGTAATTTTTTTTTTCTATTTTCCCAACAAATCATTTCTTCAATTAGACTTTGTAAATTGGTTCTTCTCATACAAATATTTTGAGTGACTGTCACCACGCTCAAAATTGAGTTAAGGATCAAAATATATGGCCTCTTAAATTTTTTAGGTCTTCTTCCATAATAATGCCACATGGAACCCATGTGGTTCCACGTCACCGTCTAACACTAACATGGATGTTGGTGTGGTACCTGCCACCTGTTCTTTCAGACTCTTGGCCTATCAGGTTCTAGGAGTTTGACCAATTTTCCAAAGTCTTAAATGCCCAAAGGCCCGATATGACATGATATAGTGCTCAAGGTATGTGGCCCTATCATAAGGTGTCAATTTTTTGTCATAAATCAGTTAGGTGACTTCATTCAATGTCCCACCAGGTTATCAGACCATCAACCCACCAGAAGTACCTATAAAAACCTCATCCCTAGAGGCCCGATCCGGTATGAGCTGGCACCCAGAACACATGCCCTATCATCTGATACAAACCAAAATTCACCATATCACACAATGTAACCACTGAATGATAGGTTATGATGTCATCAGAGAAATCTCATGTACATTCTAAACTCAAGGCCCAATATGGTGTCCAAACTACCCCTCTGATGCATGGTATTCCCACAATCTTCCAGTATCATCCCATCATGTCCCTATTACCACTTGAGACATGACATCCTGACGTGGAGTGCACATAACAATAGGTTTCTTGGCTCACTGATTCACATGCTAACATCTACTCATAGGTGATTTTTCTTCCCAACACATCTAGGTAACAAAAATCCCCAGTGGTCTGGGGACGATTGACTCCCATTAACTCATATCAATGGCAGAGGTTTATCCTCCTTAAATCTGATGGTCAGGTTCCAACGATGTTACCCAAAGGATATCCATCCTCTGTCAAAATTACATATGAATCATAATGAATTCTCTTACCTCCACATGGTGAGACATGTGGCATGACACATGGAAGTCGTATTGCTCAACATGTGGCACTTGTTTTCCCCATAGATCCCTTTCTAATTTGTCCAAATCCACGTGACATGTGGCACCACCATGGAGTGACACACGACCTTCCTTCTTCATGACATGTGGACCACTTGTCACGTACTAGGTCACCACTGGGCACTTGATGTCATAACTTACCTATGGTGTTAACTTGTAAATATCCTAGTTCCAGGGATTGCGAGGGGATTAGTTAATACAAATCCTGTAATTATAAGATCATAATAAAGTTCATCACGGGGTTACAACCCCGTGAGATCTACAATTGGGATTTGATCTGATCTCCCGCAGATCTATAGTAGATATCCTATTTCCCACTATATATTGGTCTATTAGGCTTCCAAAAGTATATGGACTTAGAACTTTTTCAAGGTCCATTGCTTTGATACTCTAGGACACTAGTAAAGGTATTTGGAACCCCACATAGGAACCCTGCCCACTGGCCCATGCAAACAAATTAAACATGGAGCCCATGCCAAAAACTTAAACATGGGAGGAACTTCGGGGGTCTGGGGGTCCGATTAAAATTTCTTAACCTATTTCAATGGTGGATATCCCTTCTATCTCACCTTCAACGACTAAATTTTTCCCTAGTATAATGGGCACAAAGCCTCCCACCTGAGATTTTATAACTGATTGACAGTGGGGTTTCATCCACCCATTGAACCAATGACCAATAAATTCCATGACACTATGATGGAATCTCTAATATGTGAGACTGTCTCAATGACTGAGATCCATACTGAACTCGAGATCCGACGACTAGAAGTCTTTTCCTATTTTTCCACAGAACTATTTCATTAAGAATTTATCTCATTGTGACATTTTTATGCTACTCCTTCCTTGCTGCAATCACCCTTGTAGGATAAGGTATCCTTTCACTGATATACACTCCTTCAATGATCCATCTTTCCAAGTATTTCAAACACAAGGAGAGCACCATCTTATCAAAAAACCCTTACTAAAGTTCTGCAATTACAAGGCTCTAATATTCTCAATTGTAGCTTCTTTTCTCAAGTATTCCATCTGTAATAAGTATTGTCTCATCTACAGTATATACATATAGTCATCAAGAGTCAATATTATAACATTTTATTGATAAATTCTAAATTATTTCCTAAGGGAAAATCAACATTTCACAGAAATATGAATTTTCATCTCATATTTGCTTGGCTATTCCTACAACATGCATTAGTCTTCATTATGGATTCTAGCAGTACCATATTTGAAACTTCTCCCCTGCATTAATTTTTTCTTTCCTTCAATCAAAAACATGGTCAGTATATCATGCATAACACACTTTTATTACATTCTTTAATCAAACTCTCAAAGTGATTTTAGAATTGTCCACATCCAACAATTCAATCATATCTAAGAAACTATTAGTTACACAAGATTATCATTTTTTTCATATAGGTTATCAACAATCAAACTTTTCCTTATCATAACTATTTTACTACATTGTTCCTTAAACAAAAAAATCCATGTAGTCCATCCTTATGTGACTACTTCAAGCTACAACTCCCTTGATGCATTACCTAATAGTCCATGATTGTTAACAATATCAAGACTTATTCAAGATCTCACTTATCAGTTGCTAGCATGATCATATATATATAATATATTGTATACATGAATTTATAAAATGCATTCAATAAAGTCTTCAAGCATACACACTCTATGTTAGCATACATGAGTGAAAAATTACTACAACATGCATGAATGTAATTCTCCATGCATATCTTTGCAAGTCAATCTTACATTGCACTTAGAAATACTTGTTCTAAATCATGCATCCCCCCATGATAATTATATGATATGGCCAATGGCCAAACACATACTCCATACACTTCTCATTTCCTTTTCATCCATTTGGATACCTTCCCTTTCGACCCGATCACTATATCAAGAATACAATTATGTGGTGTTCTACAGTTTTAGAAACAAGGTTGCATTCCAACCATTAATTACAAGTAGGAATTTCATTGGACACTTGTGTGGCATCATATATTAACCAACCATGTCATGGTGTCATACATGACTAGTTTTTTTGGAATTCATTCTTATACCAGGGTCATACCCCCCCTTCATTAATTTGATTACTATCCCATAACCAACAATTTCATGGCTTATTACTGTGTCATATGGACTCACTCAAAGACTAACAACCTTTTTTGTTAATTCAGGCCCTTGGTATTTCCATACTACATGGTATATAATCCATCAATTCAAAATCATACCACAATGTCATTTTATAAATAGACCCTCATTGAGAGAATTTTCATGTAAATCCATTTAGTAACTATGCAATGTAAATTCCTAAGTCATTCGTGCATGCATATATTTTCATTAAATAAATTTTAAATATACTTCATTAGCTGGTAACAATAGGAGATTTCATGCCTCCTTCCACATCCTTTTAAATCAACACCTTGGCTCCATGATGCCTCCTTAAAATGGAAGCATTCCATATGCAACAACCTCATAAGTATAACATCGGTCATTATCACTTTTGTATTCATATCTATATATAACAATAGAATAATCTTGGTCTTTAACATGTTATACAATTTACTAAATATACATTCAGTAATGCATATTATTGCATATTAATTTCAACTTCTTGTGTTATGTATCACTATCCAGCATGCCATATCTTAATTTTTATTACATCAATTTCATCAACTTACATCATCATTCACAACTCTATTTGTTGTTATTGTTTGTTTTTAGTTCTTACTATAATCATTGCATAGGGTTATTTCTTTCATTTTCAGACAAATCGGTCTATGCAGACAATGACTGGTCTCCCTAGACTTGGAAACCAAGACTAGAACAAAGCAAGGTAGTGTTGGATTACTGAGAGGGGGGGGGGTGAACCAGTAATAGAGAAATTTAGTCCCTTTTAACCATATAATACAAGTGCTATATCAATGAAGCATTATTATCCAATAATTGCAGAGTAAATAAGAAATGAACAAATGAACAATCATACATATACACAGTACACCAGTGTTTTACGTGGAAACCCAAATAGGGAGAAAATCATGGAATTCTTTTTCTTATATGTCTAGAAGAATTACATTCATTGGAAGCACCAACTTCCTTTGTTTTCCAGCTGCAACTAGAAGGAGGCTCCAAACCCCTAGTTTCTCAGGCTAAAACCTGAGGGAAGCTCCAACTCCCCAATTCTCTAGCTACAACCAGAAGGAGGCTACAACCCCCTATGTTCTTTGGCTACAACCGGAAGGTGGCTACAACCACCTGTCCTTGCCCC
>JZKD02S1899494.1:678589-693663 GCA_000966675.3 Picea glauca
TCGCGGCCCTCTTTTTTCTTCTCCGAAAAACAATCTGCAAAAATAAAAAATATTTGCCCACAATGTCTGCCCAAGGAAAGTGCTCTGATACCAATTGTTAAGAACCTGAATAGATCTACAAATATAATCACAACAATTATTGAATACACAATATATCCACAAAGCAAGATATAAGAAACCACACGATATTATTACCAAACCCTTGAGGTAGGGAAACACCATACAATGGATCCTATTATGGAAGGGATCCTCTCCTGTTCACTTGTCTCTTCGAGGGGGCATCCTACTATTGAGCTACTGCTCCAAATACAATAATTCACTTCATGTCTCATTACATTGCTTGAATCCCTTTATATAGTGCTACCATCACCTAAGAACATTCTAGAGGAGGAATCTTCTAGAAGTAGAACCTTCTAAGAAGTCCTCTTACATTTATTATATCTAATTACCCATTTATTATATCTAACTACCATAGTGGGCCTTATTTAATACTATAGTGGACCAAGTCCACCTTACATTGAATTACCTCTACTATTATCACTATGGGCCCTTTGGGCCCCCCCACTACCTCTCTAGCTACCTTACATTTGATACCAGCCCATCTAGGTCAAAAGTCACCTTAACCAAGCATAAGATAAAGCCAAGATTGACCACTATTCATGATTAGCTTTCTTCATGAGAGATGCTTCCTTTTATAGATTTGAAAATGAAGGGATGAGAAGGTTAGGATGAGGGGTTAGGATCTCACCAAATCAGGAATACAAGTGAGATCCCAACCGATTAGAGGACACCTCATCCTTCAATATTCTATTCTAGAAACTTTTCGAATTTCTTCTTTTTCCTTCGTACGAACAGTGTCGCGGCCTATGACTGAGAAAAATGCAACACTGTTGAAAGATATTGTGTTGCAACATGCGGAATTCAATGATTTCATAGGCTATTATCCTACAACAGTGTGACACCTTCATAAATTAGGGTTTTAAAGGAAATTTCCATAGTTTCATCTCTCTAGGAAATGTTTTTCTTCCATCTTCTTCATGGAATAAGGAAATAATTCTTTGAATGGAAAAGGGTAGGTGCACATCATCAATGGTCATAGTTTTGATGAAAAAAATGTGTAACATAATTCCCCCAAAAGTATGAAGTTATAAAAGGAGTGATAACTAAAATAATTTGTCGCGTGGGTGTTGAAACAAGGAACACATCAGTCAGAAACCTGTCAACAACAAAAAAAGAGTTACAGTACAATAATATATCATCATTGAGGTAGGAATTCCCATACTCAAAATACAAGTGACTCAAAGCATAAGTGTTGACATGCAAAAATCCATGTCAAATAAGATAGGTCATGGACACCAAAATACATTGTAGATCCATGCTATTATGACTCAAATCTAAACATAGCCACCAAAAATACAATATCCATCTATGTCATAAAGACTCAAATTTGAACATATCCCTGAGACATACATTGTGGATGTATGCAATAGTACATACTAAAAATAATATATCGCAACCTAGATCTAATAAACATGATCCAGGGTATTCATCTCTATTGTGCCATAATATGAATCTAACCATCTGATTATCAATCAATGATTAAAATATGTGAAAGGAACCATCAATAATGATGATGTACCTTAACTTACATAAGTACATTATATTGTGTGTGAATAAATGAGTTGAAGTCGACCACCCATATAATCATTCGATCGAAGGTCAATGATGAAAACCTATAGTCGAAGGAGAGGAAAATTACCATTGAGGCATGCAACCTCCAAGGTACTGAAGAGTTTCTAAACCAACTTCCCAGATAATGTGATGAAGTTGATAGGAAGTGATTCATTATTGGAGGGTCTTGATGTATCCCCCATTGACACAAAACATGTACAAATATTTGAAGTAGATCATAGTATAGAGTGATTTAGACTAACCCAGGGATGGACAACAAGATAGAAAACTTAAGGACTGTAGAACTGGATGATGCGATAGAAGGATTTTCACATTGAACTTCTTTTGAACATATTGACGACATGACAACTATGTTGGAAACACTAACTCAAAAATAGGATCACATACCAAAGTGTAAAGTTATAAAGGAGTATGATCAACAAGATATGAGAGAGTTTCCAAACCTTGACACAAGGAGTGAAAGGGCACCATGTTCAAGAGAGACTTTCTACCATAAAATTAATACATATTTCCTTACCAAATTTCCCCCGCCTCTTTTGGAAAGTACCTCTTTATTTTTAAACAAGCTTGAGGAGGATAACATATGCTTATACTATAAGCTCATCCTTTGGACGAGTCCTTCAGAGTATTTTTAACGAACCCTAAGAAGGAGTGGTTTGGTCCCATATGGGTCTTTCAATGTATGTTTTACGAGTCCATAGAAACAAAACTTGGTGGTATTTCATGTTTAGGGATTTTTAAAATCACTTAAAGAAAACCCCATGATTAACATTTTCGTAAATTTTGTCTCCCAAGCCTGAAAAAGTAAAAAACAATACCTAGGATAACTCTTCTAGTCATGATGGCTAGAGTATTACTTTTTTGTAATTAATCATACTCAGCCACAAAAATGGGTAAACCAATCATGAATAGATCCCCTTCAAATCATTTAACAAGCGTGAAAGGAAGCTAGTTTGCTTGACAATATTTTCATGTTTTAAGGAGTCTGAAAAGAGCTTAAAGGAAACTCCAAAGAGTTTCTTTTTCATATATCTTTTATAAGTCCAAAAAGTGATAAAAGTATACCTGGTAACCTATTCTCATGTATTAATGTGAATGAGAAAGAACAAAGACTAATATTGATAGCCTATTCTCATGTATTTACAAGCATGAGAAAGAACAAATACTAAGCTCGGTAACTTATTCTCATGTATTTACAAGCACAAGAAAGAAGAAGTACTAATATCGGTAACCCATTCTCTTATATTTATGAGCATGAGAAATAAAAAATACTAATCTCGGGAACCTATTCTTATGTATTTACGAGCACGATAAAAAATAAAGACCAAGCTAGAGATTGTTTTCATTTTTACACAAACTTGAAACAAAGTAAAACTATGCTTGGGTAGGTTTCATTTTTTCGTAAGATTGAAACTAAAAACTAAATGTGCTCATAACTTCCCAATGTAATGTCCAAATGTTTTGAGTGATACCCATGGGTGGTTGGTAATTTTCCCCCAGCGTAGGAAGCTAGTGGCTTAACCCCAACATGAGGTCCTGAGGTTGGAGACATGCCCCCCAAGCTTCATTTTGTCTACAAATATTATGTGGTCACCAATTTTTGTACCCAATTATAATATTGTCTACTAATAGTTAAATTTTCACTAGAGGAAGAAAGAGGATCAATTAACATAAATGAAATGAGGGTTTAGTCACGAGATCTAGTAAAAGACTTGAATAAATTGGATAGGGGGGAACGACTTTGTTGCATTTTTTTAATGCTTGAGACAAACAAAGAACTATTCTCATGGATAGATGTTTCATTTTTTAACGAGATTGAAACAAACAAATAACTATGCTCATGGCTAGTTGTTTCATTTTTTAATGATCCTGACATAGACAAATAACTATGCTCATGGATGATTGTTTCATTTTTTAACTAGCTTGACATAGAAATGGGAACTATGCTCATGGTTGGATGTTTTATTTTTTAACATGCTTGACACAGAAACATGAAATATTCTTATGACTCTATTTAATTTTTTAACGAGCTTTCCACAAAGAAGAAAACTATGCTCACAAGTTTGGGTTCAATCCCCAGACTTTTGTTTAATTTTTTAACAAGCTTTCCACATAGAAAGAAAACACTATGATCATAAATTCATTTTGATCATGGCCTCCAAGAGGAAAATTCTCTAGAATGAATACATGTCCAGAGACATACCTCGATCATGGATTCCATGAGATCTTCATTGGATGGAAGAAAAATACTACGGAAGGAATACATGTTGAGGGCCGCAATAGGCTTAGGGAGATTAATCTCTAATAACCCTATCAAATATATCACCATGTCAACTACTGGGTATAGGTCAAAAGAATTAGAGCATATAGTGAGGGGCTCATTCTCATTTGTAGTTGAACACATGGGACATATTTCCACTTAATTAACCTATGGCAGGGTGGATACTACATGCATCTAAGGAAAATTCAGGGAAGTCGAATGGTTTTCCATCATATGAGGGCCCATGAATTAAATATAGTCAATGGTCACAATGTTTCCAATGTAATGGAAATACATCACTTGGAAACATGTAGACACAAGATATTTCATGGCATAAAAATAGTCTCGCCGAAGGAGTAGATTAAAATGTAAGGGTCCTTCGACTATCATGGCATCAATATAAATAGTTTTTCCTCCTAAGGAAATAGGTAACTGAGGAAGGATCCCTAAATATTCACTAGCTCATATGTCAAAATATAATAGATGTTGGTTAATGAGAACAATACGAGAGGAACCCAGATATTGCCAAGTGGTTGAGGATAAAATACTAACAGAAGCACCTTTGTCTACTATAGTGTGACATATGTTTATATTGCAAAACTGCATAATGATTTCAAGAGGCAGGTAGGAAGGAAGGTGAGGTTCTGTCAGTCTATTTTAGTAAAAGGAAATAATCTCAGTACTTGGAGGGGGTTCCATGGGAACGAGTAAAATGCCCCCTTGTCTAGAGAAATATGAAGAGATGAGAAAAAAATGAGCAATATCAACTTCACTCTTCAAAGGAAGAGTGGGATCGATCGATGATGGAAACAAGTTGACCAATTGAACTTCACTCTTTAAATAAAGGGTGGAATCAACCGGAAATGGAACTGAATGGACCATTTTAAATTCACTCTTCAAGGGAAGAATGGGATCTACTGATCATGGTGTTGGGTTGACCACTTGATAAACCAGTGGTGGGTTGGGATAAAACTTAAATAACCAGTTGGAAGTTGTTGTTGGACAACAATAATATCTTCCAATAATTTAGAGGCTTTACCCATATGAGGGAAAACATGAGTTTGATGACTTCCTTCACATAACCTACAAGGAAATTTGACTCTACTTTTCTTTTCCCCAACTTTACTATTACTAGTGGATGGGTTGTCACCGGCATGAATTGAGGAAACTGAGAACTTAGGTTTTTGAGAATCCATGGAACACATTTCTAATACCTTGGGAAGACCAAGGTAATCCTTAATAAGGTGGTCACCCTTACAAAGATTGCAATGGAATTTGGTCTTGTCAGGCGGTTTGGTAGTCTTGACGACATCATCAACACTCCCATCATGATGAACAATGGCTAGTTGTTGGTTTCCAACATGAACTATAGTGGTTGGAATCTTGGCCCATTCCTTATTTTTCTTCTTCTTGATCTTCCTTTTCTTCTTATTCTTCGTATCCACCTAGTTACTAGCTTTATAGATTTCACTATGAGAAGAAGAAAAAAGGGAAGAAGGCCTGATGGGTGAAGAAGGAGAATGGTCAACATGAGGTTGATGTTCTTGGGGTGGAGCACTTGCATATGAATCACTCGATGCATTCAGGATTACCGGAGTGGGAAAAAACAATGCCAGTAACCCAATAGTGAATCCTAGAAGACTCAATGTGGAAATAAAAGGAGGACCAACGTTTCAATAAGTAGGAAAAACAAAAGGTTCCACGGGAAAAGGGGTCCCTTGGTTGGTTATTCTAGGAACTGATTCCATATATATAGAATCAACCTAAGGTATGAAAGAGAAAAAGAATAGCACACACTACAAAAAAAATCTAGGAAGCAAACAAACAAACAAAAAACCTTCTCATAGTGAAAACACTAGTTGGTGATGAAATCCAATGTTGTAAGATAAAAATAATAAAGGGTAGAGATAGAGTGGGTGGATTAGTTACGTTGACAACCTTCGTAAACAAATTACACCCTAGTGCAAGTTCCATCATGGTATAACTGTGGGTTACCCTCCAAAGAGCCTGAGTGAGTTTGACCAATGTCTTTTCGAGGTACAACAAAGACTTTCCCCTTCGTCATTAGCTCGTTTATTGCTAGTGGGAATATCCCCCTATAACTATATCAGGGTTTAAAGTATAGAAAGAGAAAATGACTCCCTAAAAGTCAATATAATTTATACACTACCCCAAACATAACAAAATAGATGAACAAAAAGCAATGAAAAAGTAGATAGGAAATCATTCCTTTTATCCAACATTTGGTGATGATCTTCTCAAGATCTGTAGCTCCCAAGGCTACAAGTCTCCTCCCAAAGCCGACCTACATCCAAAACTAGGAAAAAAAGGATACAAGCATGCTATTTCTATCCATAAATTAAGTTTAGATATAACTTGTTGGGCCCAAGATATGATCACTTTTGTGACGGTTATTATACACTTTTGCCGCATGTACATATGTGTTTTTAATATTTTAAAGAAGCTTTTTGAAGAATTTTATGAAAAAACGGTATGATCGACATAAGGTACATGTGATTCATGTTTAATGATTGTATTACGTATAATTCATCATGTTTTATGATTACGGAGATCTAATTTATGTTTTTCTGGTGTTACAGGGAAAAAATGCACCATGCTTCTGCTTTTGACACTTGATTCGACACTCCTTCTAGTACTCATTCCGACACTTGATCCGACACTCTATCCAGCACTGCGTATTGCACAAAAATGTAGGGCGACTTGTCGGTTATGGTATTGGTGGCCAGTGATGGGAAAATTGGGCACCTAGGTTTTGTTCATGCTTTCCCCCTCTAGCTACTGAGCTCCTGACAACTCAGTTTCAATTTCTCAAGAGGGCGATTATTGGCTCACTCTGTTTTATCAGTTAGGGCATCATTTATTGTAATTTGTCGAAATTAGAAGTGGTTCGACCCTCCTGTGGTTGACCACTTGGTCTATAAACATTATAAATACCACTGAGGTGATCAAATGATTTTTAAGTAGCATAAGCATTAGAATTGTCAGTGTGATAAACAAAAAAACGATTTTACTCTGTTTTGAGTTTTTACATTGCCAGATTATGCCAGAACTGTGTTTTTGATTTTTTATGGTGAATTCATCTTGTTGAGCATGTGGTGTACTTTTAGAGAGTGACCACGACTTGCTGGGGGGCCCACCAACATTCTGGTAAATGTCTTTATGTTTGTTTATGCATTTCATAATTTAATTGTTCTCTTTATTTTCTGTACACACATATTTTTATTGTGTTAACTAGTGTTGTAGTTTAATTGTTTTGATTCTCTTTTGCAGGTTAGAATGATGAGATGTGTTAGCATGCATTGATATTGTAGATTAGGAACATACTTGCAAGCTCTATACTAACCCCGTGTGCAATTAGATGTTAGATTATGCTTTGATTTATGATTTTATAGTCAAGTTTAAAATAGAGTTTTAATTAGAATAGAACAAAGTTTTTATTTGGGTCTTCTTCAACAAGGATTTGATGGATGGATAGAGTTAATTCCAGTTTTTAATTATAGCTTGCTTATCTCATTTTTATATAGATCTTGTTTAATTAGTTGTTTATCAATGTAGATTGTTAGTTTACTTTTCAATATCATAGTTTAATTTATGTTTTCAAGCACTTTCTTGTTGTAGTTTGAACTTTGAATTGTTAGAATAGATATAACATAGTTTCATTTATGTAATTTCCCTTCCTAGAATTAAATTGCAATTATATTTCTTAGTTAATGGTTGAATCTAGTTTTGCTTACATGGTGTAGAAGTATAATGATGATCTTTTTATGTTATTGATGATTCATATATGAATATGCATGGTATTTAACATTGTTTTGTCATGGATAAACTCTCATTGGATTGTTTAATTTGTACCTTTCACTTTGTCATTGAGATTTGAGCTTATACCACTAGAATTGTCCTTTGTTGTCAAGTGCCATCAAGATATCATCTGACACCGAAGACATTCACACAACCACCAACATTATATTTGAATTGTCATAGGTTAAAAGATAGTTTTCTTGTTTTCATAGATTAAGAAATAGATTTCTTGCTTTCATAGATTAAAAGAAATAGTTGTTCTGCTTTCATAGATATAGTTTCTTGCTTTCATAGATTAAAAGAAATAGTTTTCCTTCTTTCATAGATATAGTTTCTTTCTTTCATAGATTAGAATAAAGTTTTATTGTTGTTGTAGAATAGATAGACTTTTCTTTGATAGATTAGATAGTAGTTTGCTTATCGTAGATTATGCATTACTTGGTAGTTCTTCTTGCTTTCAATAAAATAGATTTCCTTTCATGAATTAGAAATAGTTTTTAATTAAGCATTTAGTCCACTTTCCTCTTAGGCTAGATAGTTGTTCAATGAGAAGTTTTAATTTGATTTCTTGTTGTAGTTAGTTGTCTTTTCTTACTTGTCTATTTGATTTAGTAGGCTAGTTAGTTGTCTTTGGTTACTTGTCTATTACTTTAGTAGGTTAGATAGTTGTTTTTTATTACTTGTCTATTTGCTTTAGTAGGTTAGTTAGGTGTATTTGCTTGCTTGTTTATTTATTTTCTTTCATAAGATAGTTTATCATTGAATGTAGGTTGGCAAGTTAAAACAGTTTCTTTTGTTAGTTTCTCATTATTATGATTAGTAGTTTTCCTTTACTTATTGTTGAACTAGTTTTCTTTGAATAGGGTTTTTGACATTCTTTTCTTAGGACTATCCATCGATCCTTGGCCCAAAAGTACTTAGGTTACCTAGTTTCAATTTGCTTAGTAGGTTTTTCTCATTAGATAGTTTTGCTTGAGTAGATTAGCCTTAGATAGCTACTTTCCTTAGTTAGACTATACTCCTACCATCCTTCTACCTTTGGCATATATTTTTCTACAAATCTAATTTTACTTACCCCGGGTTGACAATTTAATTAAGGGTTTTTAGTCTCTTTTTAGTGCATATATAACACCCATCATTTTTGGTGTCGTTGTCGGGGAGTTGTCTCAAGGTAATAAGTAGTTAGGAATTAGATCATTTCTAGAACTTAGCATTAGTTTAGTGGCGGGGGAACTTTAAGATGAGAGGTAAGAACCTGTGCATCTGCTATAGTAGGTTTCCCCAAACCCAATGGTAGTGTTTCTTTTTCTTTTTGTTTTCTTTCATGAATAGACCTAGAAACCAAATGGTATCTTATTCTTTTGTTTTTTCTTTCTTTCATTAATAGGCCTAGATACCTACAAGGTAGATACATTAAATCAAAATCATACCTTTCAACCAAGGTTCCTTCCGATCTCTTTGGGGGAAGGAACGTTACTCTTATAAAATCTGTAGATCGATACAGAAAAATAGGAGCTAGCTAAATTCAAAGAGATAAAATAGTCTCTGAAGAGACTAATACATGCATCACTATAGAACAAGAAATTGAAGGATCGATCATATTAGGACAGCAGGCAAGACCACTCGAGTCTTCCAAAGAACCATACAATACAACCTTTTATTTTACACCACCACCAGGGGACGCTAATTTTAAGGACATCATAGACCCTGAACAGGTGAATCTTTTGTTTGGTAGTTCAGCCAATGTAATTATCTCTCAAATTGACACAGAAACTTTGGCACCAATAGTCTCAACTGGCTCAAGTAGAGTCCTAGATATCCAATCCATAGGAAGACCTTTCCATCAAAGGGAAACCTTGTTTTCATCAAAGCTAAAACCATATAGGTTCTCTCTTTTTGGAAACCAAGCCAATATGGATGAGCAGGAGGACCACAACAATGTAATACATGGGGAGGAAGAAGAAACTAGAAACCAAACCGAAACTACTTTCGGGTTTCCGATTTTAGACACCACTCAAAATGTCAACATGAATAATATTCCTCTCTCAGCACTGCCTACCTTTTATGGTAAAACAAATGAAGATCCAGACACCTTCCTATTTGAATTTGACATCTTGTATAGGAGCTACAACTACGTACAAGATGCCCAAAAATTAAAACTCTTTCCTGCCACCCTCAAAGTCTCTGCACTAAGATGGTTCATGGGGTTGGGAGAATCCAGTATTAGGTCTTGGGAAGCCATTAAAGACATATTTCTTAAGAAGTACCAAGACTACAACAAGACCAAAGAGTCTCGTAATGACATTTTTAAAATCCAACAATTAGAAGATGAGACCCTCAAAGATTATATGGAAAGATTTGGTTATATCTCCCAAAAGTCAAAATACCATGACCTCCCAGAGGATGCAATTAAGGATCTTTTCCATAAGGGAATTTCAGAAGAATATATAGTGATGCTTAGCCTGATGGCATTAGGTGACATCTCTCATAAACCATTTGCTGAAAAATGTGAAATGTGTAAAAATTACTCAAGGAGTAGAGACAAAACAGGGAAGAATGTTCGGGACCCTTATAATAGAAACTTAAAACCAATTAGTTCAGGTGGTATTACGAGAGAATAGATAGGGAAACTTTTAGAAAACTTCAAGACAAACATCTTAAGCATAATAGGTTCCCATTTGGATACCCTTAAACTCAAAAAGAAACAAGAGGAGGAAAATGCAGCAATGAGCATATATTGCCAAAGATGCAGAAGGAAGCTTTCCTCAAGAGAATGCCCATTAGATACCATTTCAGTTTGTGGCTTTTGTACATAAGACCATGTGACTGAAAAATGTTCATCATTGCCTGGCTTTCTAGCCATATATAGGAGTGGAGATCCCGGGGAGTATTCTTGTCCACCTAGGAGGCCATGGAAACCTAGGAATAAATCCACATACCTGGATCTACAGTCTCAATTTCCAACCTATTATCAACAACAACAATGGAACTCAACAGGTTGGAAAAATTGGTCTACTCGGTACCAACATTATTGGATTCAAGGATGGAGGGGAGGACACAACCAAGGAAACCCTCAAGCTCCACCTATCCATATGTCCAACCATCATTATCCTCAGTTCCCACCAAACACTCTGAAACTTTTGTCAGGTTTTGTTCCACCACCTTTACCTCCTATCCCACAACAAAAACCGCTACAATTTCAAAATGCAAGCTCCCCAAGACCAACAATATTACCAACACAACCAGTTCTAAATCCCAATAATACGCCCCCTCAACCTCTTCACAATGTTGAGAAGTAGGCCTTCCCGACATATGTTATTACTCTTGTTCCATTACAATAAATTCAACTAAGATCGAGAAAAGTTCTAGATAGGCAGAGACCTTCAGTAGTCATCCAGGAAGAAGAAGAATAAGAAACCATCAAACAACCCATGGATGACACTAGGTGGAAAGATGTTATTATCCCAAAGAAACAAGAATCGAAGATTCCAAAAAATGAACCTTTACAAATTATGAAGGTCCCTCCTTATCCAGACCGATTGGTAATTCAGAAACCTACTACCCCACCGGAATTTGACATTTTGAATGAATTGAAAAATATTTTTGTCATGATTCCCCTGCTTCAAGATATTAAAGACATTCCAATCTACAATAAGGTAGTCAAATAATTGTGTATCAAGAAGCCAGGTAGGAAGAAAAAGGATCCCCCTATAGTACACTTGATAGGAGGACTTTATGAGTACATATCAGAGCAGCCAAAACTAGCAAAATATGGGAACCTAGGAAACCCTGTAGTGACCATAACTATTAATGAGGTCTCCATTGGGAACACTCTCATAGATCTAGGGGAAACCATCAATGTTATGACTGCTACTACCTTGTAACAATTACAGTTACAACCTCTTCTTCAGCCTACCCCAACCATTTTGGAATTAGCAGATAAAACTAGGGTTATACCTGAAGGAATTTTGGATGATATCATGGTTACTTTAGCCTCATGGGAGTACCCAGTAGATTTTCTTATCATTCACTCAAAGTATCCTACCAAAGGCCACCCCGTTATTTTGGGAAGACCTTAGCTAGCCACAACCAATGCATTTATTGGTTTTAGAGAAGGAGAAATGACCATCTCAAATGGTCTCTCTATCCAGAAGCTCACCATTTACCCTCCATCTCAACCTATTCTGGAGAATCTATGGTGGCTTTAATGTCCATACGAGAACAAGGACTAGGAAGAACTCGTATTGCCTAGTGACCATGCAAGGACACTTCAGGAGAATACAACATAAAATGTGCTAAGCCAGTTTATTTTTGCTATCACATGTGTGGAGTTTCCATAGTCCTTTCCCCAATTTGTGTACATGTTTGGGGAATAATTTCAAGAACAATCAGACCCATCCATTTGGTCTTCGACATATTTTTTTTTCAAAATAGACGAGTTTGCCATGTATTATACTATGCCCTATGAGATTAGTCAATGAAATTTTTTACATATAAACTCCAGGCTAGATATAGACCAACAAAAACAGTTAGTAGATATCCTTAAAGAAAAATTAGGAGCATTTCCCAGGGAATACACTGACATGAAGGGTATACACCCTGACACATGCACCTGTCACATGTATACCCAGGGGGAAGTAACATATGTTAGGCAACCCAAGAGAAGGATGAACCCAACACTCAAGGATATAGTCAAGGAGGAGATTCGAAATTTTCTAAATGTCGGATTTATCTATCCCATCTCCGATAGTAAGTGAGTATCCCTGCTTTTAGTGGTTCCAAAGAAAGTGACCGGGAAATGGAGAATTTGTGTTGATTTATGGGAACTCAACAAGGACACTCTGAAAGACTACTTTCATCTCCCTTTCATTGACCAGGTTCTAGATACCTTGTCTGGAAAGAAGTATTTATCCTTTCTAGATGGGTACAGTGGGTACAACCAGATTCTTATATCACCCGAGGACCAAGGAAATACTACCTTTACTTGTCCTTGGGGAACTTATGTGTATAGGGTCTTACCATTTGGATTGTGTAATGCCCCTGCCACTTTTCAAAGAACAGTATTAGGGATATTTTTCGATCTTATTCAGGATTGTGTGGAGGTCTACATGGATGACTTCATTGTCTATGGAAACACTTACAAGGAATCCTTAGACAACTTATAAAAAGTCCTCATCAGATGCTAGGAAATGAACCTATCTCTAAGTCATGAAAAATGCAAAATGTTGTTAATTGAGGGAGTGGTTCTAGGACATCTTGTTTCATCTGAAGGGATAAAAGTTGATCCTACAAATATTGAGGTCATCATCAGAATTCCACCCCCTAAAATTTGGAAAGAGGTAAGAAGAGTTCTTGGACATGAAGGATATTACCGACAGTTTACTGAAAATTTTACAAAGATTGTTGCACCTATGTTTGGATTATTGATAAAAGATGTTGATTTTGTTTGGACTGAGCAGTGTTAAACTACCTTTGAAACCCTGAAAGCTAATTTGTCTATGGATCCAGTTACTAGAGTGCCCAATTGGACTCTCCCATTCCATATATCCATTGATGCCTCCGAAACAACAATAGGAGGGGTATTAGGGTAGAAATAGGACCAAAATTCCTATGCCATTTATTTTGTGAGAAAGAACTTGTCCCCTACCGAGTTGAACTACACAATCACTGAGAAGGAATTCTTGGAAATTGTTCATGCTATCAACAAATTTCATCATTACATTACAGCTTATGAAGTATTTTTGCACACCAGCCATTCCACCATTAGATTCCTCATGAACAAAACTATAACTAATCGCCAAGTGACTAGGTGGATATTGTTATTGCAAGAATTTAATATCACTATGCTTGACCAACCTAGAAAGGATAATGTAGTAGCTAAATTTATTTCCCGAATAAAAAATGAGGATGATGATATCCCTGTAAATGATAGTTTCCCAGACGAGAACCTCTTTTCCCTTTCTATCAATAACCCATGGTTTGTAGATATGGAAAACTATCTAGCCACTAGGAAGTTACCATTTCATTTGTCACCTCATGAAAAGAAGAAAATTATTACACAAAGTGTTAATTACTCTTGGGTTGGTCATGATATTTTTCGCACAAGTCCTGATTTGATTATTCGAAGATGTGTCAGAGAGGATGAGATACCTGATATACAACAAATCTGTCATGATGGACCATGTGGTGGCCATTTTTCTGACAAACGTACAACATATAAGGTGTTACATTCGGGTTACTATTGGCCTAGCATTTTCAAAGATGTTTCCAAGTATGTGAGAAGTTGTGATAGCTACCAAAGGATAGGAAGACCTTCGTCATATGAAAAAATGCCTTTGCAGGCCCAAGTTATGATAGAACCCTTCGAAAAATGGGCCCTCGACTTTGTAGGACCAATTTCACCCATGTCCTGTAGGAAGAACTATATTTTGGTTTGTATGGACTATGTCACCAAATCGGTAGAGGAAAAATCCCTATTCAGGGCTACAAAGAATTCTGTTGTTGAATTTATCTATGAAAACATGTTTACCCACTTCAGTGTCCCTCGTGAAATTGTTACTGACCTAGGCACTCGATTTACTTCCAAGATGATGAAAGAGCTAACAGAGAAATATGGGATTAAACATCATAAATATTCTCCATACCACCTGAAAGCTAATGGTCAGGTAGAATCCATAAACAAAGTTCTAGAATCCATATTGACCAAGAATGTTCAGTTACATCACTGGGATTGGGGTGATAGGCTCCCAGAGGCTTTGTGGGCATATTGGACTACCTGGAGAAATACCACTAGGCATACCCCTTATGAGCTAGTGTACGAGCAACAAGTACTTTTAGCTATAGAATTCCAAGTAAGGACCTTTCATATTTTTGTAGAATTAGGATTGAACCTGGATGAGGCTCAAAAGCAATGAGCCCTACAAATGAATGAGTTGGATGAAATCAGGCAAGATGCCATCCAACGGACAATATTAGTACAAAACCAGAGGAGCAAGTGGCATGACAAGTTTATTAAGAAGAACTTTCAGCCTGGTGATTGGGCCCTATTGTTTGATTCTCGATTCAAAAACTTCAAAGGAAAACTCACCACCCGGTGGTTGGGCCCTTATGAGGTAGACATTGTATATGAAAATGGAGCTGTAAAAATTAAAACAATTGATGATGCGCAAGTCTCCTTTGTGGTAAATGGACAGGGTGAAATCATGAAGGTGGGTTACACTTTTGCTTGTTTTATGACAAAAAAAACTGTATTTTCACAAGTTATTCAACTTCCGACATATAAAAGTATTTTTTTTATTTAGAA
>JZKD02S1899494.1:693673-706147 GCA_000966675.3 Picea glauca
CTCATCACACAGATCTAGCTTCAATTAGAATAATTCTGCAAAACAAAAACAGCCAGGCAAGCAATTGTGCCTTCTGTGAGGCCATTGAAAGCATTCAGATTTACTCAGAAGAAACAAGGGCGATGCAGATAAAGTTACGTTGGACAAAATCGAAACACGAATATAAACATAAAAGAAATATCAGATGATATTATTTATATTCTCGTGTACAATGGCCTTTTTAAATATAACTTTTAATTACACGACATAGTCCACTGAGAGAAGAAGACGAACAGTATATATTTTATTATTTGAAGTGCTGGAAGAAGCTGTTATGTGGAGAGATCCCGGACTTCAAAGCATGACCTGTTCTTGTACACTATATCGTACATATGCATGGACTTGAACTTGGAAAACAATCGAAATCGAAAACATACGCAAATCGAAAACTTATAAAGAAAACAATCGAAATCGAAAACAATCGAAAGTCGAAAACATTTTATATTACATAAACAATACGCAATCGAAAACATACGCAAACGAAATACGCAAACGAAAATGAAATACCTCCCCCGTTGCGCCCACTGCTCCCTCGACGTCCCCCGCTGCGCCCTCGACGTCCACTGCTCCTTCGACGTCCCGCTTCTCACAAAGCTCACAAAGCTCACGACACAGAGCTCACAAACCTCACGGCACAGAGCTCACAACCACAAAAATTCGAAACGTTTACAAGTGATGTGCGGCGATTAGATAGAAAAATCTTTCGGCCGAACAATAGTTCGGCCGAAATATCTTTTGGCCGAACAATCTTTCGGCCGAACGCGTTTTCGGTCGAAAAACTAACGCCGGAAAGAAAATATCCGGCCGACCAAATTTTTACACGCAAATCGAGGGCCCTGTAATGGCTCCGTTCGATTTGACGTTTATTGTTTCGGCCGAACAATAGTTCGGCCGAAAAAAACATATTTCGGCCGAACAATATATTTAGTTCGGCCGAAAATGTGTTTTTCGAAATTTTGGAAACTCGATTGTCACGAAAGTGTAACCCACCTTCGTGATTCAACCCGACACCAACTTAAATTTTATCATAAGCCCATTTCCAGAGAGGAGTTTCTACAGGTCATGTCAGCTGACAAGGCATTGGCCTTAGTAAATGGGTAAGTGCCCCCTTGTTCTTGATTTTTTTTTTGAAATTCCTACTATATATATGTAAATAGTTTTTGAATTTTGTTAATAAGTCAATTCTAGAGATTTCTGTAAGTATTTATTTCACCAAGAGTACACAGTTTCAAGGATCTTTCCTCAAAAAAATTGTTATACTTGAATTTTTTGTCCACTAAAGCATCAAATGAATATTGACTTACTGTAATTAGCCACATTTTTGCAAACATTCTCATTTTACTGGCATTCTAAAGTAGTTTCTCTTGAAACAATTCACCATTGTATAAGGAAGTGATACCATAACTATCAAGCCTAGAGGTCTCTCATACAGTTTTTCCAAGAAACCTAAGTAAGTGAGTGAAGTGTCTTTATCAAAGAGTAACAAGGAAGTCTAATTAGCATTTAGTCATGGAAACATCACAATAACTACAAAGGAAGAAAGTAAGTTGAGCCTAGAGATACCTTTCTATTCTTTCTCAATGGTACCATCCACTACACACTAAATAGCTTGATTATATCATATATTTAGATAGGCCACGTCCGCTTAAGTACCTCTTACATCAGGACAATAATTAATTAATATAACGAAAAGTCATCCTCTAACATAAATACCATCCCAATTGAAAAAAAAAAGGAAAGAAAAAGTTGTTTTCAGAGATATTCCCCCATCTTATTGCATAAGCATTCTTATACTAAAATCTTAAAAGATGGAGGATCAGTCTCTGAGGGTTTAAGAGGATAATCCGTCGAGATACTGAACAGGTCTACTGGCATCAAGTATTGTCCTATGGTATGACTAGGTAAACCCGCCGGAGTATTGAACAGGCTTGCAGGCAGCGGGGCATTCTACCTAGCCAGGATGGTAATCTGACAAAAATAAATAATAAAATTAAACTTTTCATGATGCACGGTATTACTTGCAGACAAAGCTGACATGAAGTATGTGTGGTTAAACTAAGGTTAATGAACTCCATCAACTTTCCATTGGAAAATAACTCTAATACTATCTTGAAACTCTCTTGCCTGCGTCTTCTTATCTATATATAGGATCTCTTATCCTATAGGTGGGGCCATGTTCTAACTGTCTCATCAGACCAAGCTGTGAAATTTTATTTTTGCACTTAACATACTATAAATCTTAGGCTATTGGGGATACTGAATAGTTTCCTATACTTTTGATTGTCAGGTGTCATAATACTTAGGTGTGGGGGAGTGGTTCATGAGATGAAAAATGATCATTGCCTAGAGAACTAGATCTTTGCAAGAAATTTTGTATTATTACCATGATACAAGTTGTTACATAGACAGTCATTGTTATTTTTGAAATGTGTAACTCCTGTGTTCTATAAATTACTAAACACATACTTAACATACCAGTCTTTATCAGTTTATCGTTTCATTACAAGCTGCATATTGTAGGTTTGACAATACAATTTTATGCTTGCTATAACCTATTCATTATAGGTTTTTGACATTATATGTCATATGCGAGAAGATTGAGTGAACGTGGAGCATTTTGCCTCTGCTCATTTACCACTGTGATTGTCAAAAACACTTCAAATTTGAGACTATCCATTATAAGAGGTGAAAATGAACTTAACACAAAGGTACTTGATGAATTACCGTATGAGGTGTCGTATGAGATGTCATTTGAGGTGCCAAACAATGTGCCATGTGAGTTACACACCAGTAAATGTCCTAGATTCTAGGTAACTAGAACTCAATTACATTTAATTGAATTGGTTGCAGACATTGATTGTAGATGCTCCACATGTTTATGATCAAATGTCCCAGTCAAAAGACTTGGACATTGATCTAAATACACATCATTACATTACCCAAAAGCATGCCATTGAATTCGAATTTCCCACACATGGTATCTCACGCGCACATGTTTACAACGTACTCCACCATGAGTGCATTCAAAATCAGGCTTGGAAACCATTGTCTCCATTTTACCTTGCCATTTTCTCTCCCCTGCGTTAAGAAATCGTGCCCAACCTCTGCCAATTCATCCCCTTTCCAAATTGAATTCGGATTGTGCCCAATTCATGTCACTGTTTGGCTCGATTATGTTCTTTCTTGGTAAATTTCACCTCCATCACAATGCCCAGAAGATACGAACCCTCCTCCTATGCATACTTATTTTCCATTCCTGAATTTGCACAGTGAAGAGAAGTGTTTTTGCGCGCAAGCTAGGGGCCATTTTTGTTTAGCTTGTAGGGCCATGATGATGACCTCTCCATGCAATTTGAAGTCAATTTTGATGGTAAGACAACACATGTAGGGTCTCTTACCTTTGAAGTTTCAGAAGAGTCCACTTCTACTGCCACGAAGCTCCCAAGGATGGGATATAGATGGTTCAAAAATCACCAATTGTCGCGCTCAAGTTATAACAGGGTGTTTAAGTCCGAATTCGAAAGAATTTTAGGAGCATAAGGGTATGCTAAGGAGTGGATAAAGGCAGAATTGATCAATCCCCTCATCGTCATCACAAGGTTAATTACATGTGAAGGTAGATACTCCACCTTCAAAGCTTGTCATTTCATATTGTTGGCTCATTTTTTGTTTAACAAACTCTTGAACTTCCCTTTCTATTTTCTCAAAAGCTTCGAGAAGATTTCCTCTCAAGTGAGGAATAATGTGACTAACACCCACAATAGTCTCTTCCACCATGGCTTTATCAAACTCCTCGTTCTTTCTGAAATAGAGAAACATGGGAAAAATTGAGATGCCTTTCTCTACCAATTTGCAAACCCTCACTTGACAGTTAAGACTGACAAAAAGCCACTTAGCCTAAAAACTATCTCTCCATCCAAGCCTCGCTCTCCAAGAACTCCAAACACCCCTTCACAAACCCTCTCTTTCCCGGAACAATACCAAAAGCTTGCTAAAATCCCTACTTCTTCATCAGGTAAAAATACCAAGAGCAAAGACCAAAAGAATCCTATTGTTAACCCCTCAATGCCTTCACTCTCTCTTGATCCTACACCTAAAAAGCTCCAAGAAGTAATGAAACAAGACTTTCCCATCATTCCCACAAACATGAGGGGATCCAATCGATTTTGTAAAGGACCCTTTCAGAAGAGTACCCAGAGCACAAGAGCCAAGCCTTATGAAAAACCTCCACCTGCTTCGGATCATATCCAAGTGTCCTTCAACCTTGAGAGCCCTCATAAAAAACCTAGGGAAGTTTCTACAGATGGATTAGAGCCACTAAGGTAAACAAAATCATAACCTACCTCACCTTATCGATATCCCATCACTCCTACCTCACCCATGCCCAATCTGGATCCTAAAAATGATAGATTTTCCACATCCCTCAAAGGATCTAATTCTTCCTAGGAGATCATCGATTCTGCCCCAACCATAGAGGAGCTACAAAAGGAAAACCATCATCTTCTCCAACAGTTGGAGGAAAGGAAGACAATCGATACACACCTTCATCATGACAATGCAATCCTTCAAACAATGGTTAACTTTATTCGACGATTGGTCAATGAGATGACCAAATCTAACCGCAACCTCAGAGAAAAACTGAAGCAACATAAGAGGCACAAGGCTAAGTCTTCACAACAAGAAGGAGAGGCTTCCAAAGATGATCCTCCTCAACAAGCCTAGTTCTGAGGGGTAACTTCTTTTTGTTTGCAGTGGGACCTGCAAAATCGTAAGTGTGGGGGTAATGTTGGGCCCGAGATATGATCACTTTTATGACGATTATTATACACTTTTGTCACATGTACATATGTGTTTTTCATATTTTAAAGGATATTTTTGAAGAATTTTATGATAAAACAATATGATCGACATAACGTATGTGTGATTCATGTTTAATGATTGTATTACATATAATTGATCATGTTTTATGATTACCAAGATTTAATTTATGTTTTTCTAGTGTTACAGGGAAAAAATGCACCACATTTCTTCTTTCAGCACTTGATCCAGCACTCCTTCCAATACTCATTCCGACACTTGATCCGACACTCTGTCTAGCATTGTGTATTGCACAAAAACATAGGGTGACTTGGCGGTTATGGTATTGGTGGCTAGTGAAGGGAAAATTGGGCACATGGGTTTTGTTCATGCTTGCCCCCTCTAGCTATTGAGCTCCTGACAACTCAGTGTCAGTTTCTCAAGAGGACAATTATTGGCTTGCTCTGTTTGATCAGTTAGGGCATCATTTATTGTAATTTTCCGAAATTAGAAGTTCTTCGACCCTCCCGTGGTCGAACACTTGGTCTATAAATGTTATAAATACCACTGAGGTGGTCGGATGATTGTTAAGTAGCATAAGAATTTGAATTGTTAGTGTGATAGAAAAAAAAATGAATTTACTTTGTTTTGAGTTTTTACATTGAAAAATTATGCCAGAACTGGGTTTTTGAGTTTTTATGGTGAATTCATCTTGTTGAGCATGTGGTGTACTTTTAGAGAGTGACCATGACTTGTTGGGGGGACCACCAATAGTCTGGTAACTGTCTTCATGTTTTTTTATGCATTTCATAATTTAATTGTTCTCTTTATTTTCTGTACATGCATATTTTTATTGTGTTAACTAGTTTGTTGTAGTTTAATTGTTTTGATTGTCTTTTGTAGGTTAGAATGATGAGATGTGTTAGCATGCATTGATATTGTAAATTAGGAACGGGCTTGCAAGTCTCTATACTAACCCTGTGTGCAATTAGATGTTAGATTATGCTTTGATTTATGACTTTATAGTCAAGTTTAAAACATAAAATTTTAATTAGAATAGAACAGAGTTTTTATTTGGGTCTTCTTCAATAGGGATTTAATGGATGGATAGAGTTAATTCTGATTTTTAATTATAGCTTGCTTATCTCATTTTTATATAGATATTGTTTAATTAGTTGTTGGTTAATGTAGATTGTTAGTTTACTTTTCAATATCATAGTTTAATTTCTGTTTTCATACACTTTCTTGTTGTAGTTTGAACTTTGAATTGTTAGAATAGATATAGCATAGTTTCATTTATGTAATTTCCTTTCCTAGAATTAAATTACAATTATATTTCTTAGTTAATGGTTGAATCTAGTTTTGCTTACATAGTGTAGAAGTATAATGATGATCGTGTTATGTTGTTGATGGTTCATATATGAATATGCAGGGTATTTAACATTGTTTTGTCATGACTAAACTCTCATTGGATTGTTTAATCCATACCTTTCACTTTGCCATTGAGATTAGTGTTGAGCTTATACCACTGAAATTGTCCTTTGTTTTCAAGTGCCATCGAGATATCATCTGACACTGAAGACATTCACACAACCACCAACATTATATTTGAATTGTCATAGGTTAAAAGATAGTTTTCTTGTTTTCATAGATTAAGAAATAGTTTTCTTGCTTTCATAGATTAAAAGAAATAGTTTTCTTTCTTTCATAGATATAGTTTCTTTCTTTCATAGATTAGAATAAAGTTTTAATGTTCTTGTAGGATAGATAGAATTTTCTTTGATAGATTAGATAGTAGTTTGCTTATCATAGATTAAGCATTAGTTGGTAGTTCTTCTTGCTTTCAATAAAATAGATTTCCTTTCATGAATTAGAAATAGTTTTGAATTAAGCATTTAGTCCACTTGTCTCTTAGGCTAGATAGTTGTTCAATGAGAAGTTTTAATTTGATTTCTTGCAGTAGTTAGTTGTCTTTGCTTACTTGTCTATTTTATTTAGTAGGTTAGTTCGTTGCCTTTGCTTACTTGTCTATTGCTTTAGTAGGTTAGATAGTTTTTTTTTCTTACTTGTCTATTATATTTAGTAGGTTAGTTAGGTGTCTTTGTTTGCTTGTTTATTTATTTTCTTTCATAGGATAGTTGCTCATTGAATGTAGGTTGGCAAGTTAAAATAGTTTTCTTTTGTTATTTGCTCATTATTATGACTATTAGTTTGCCTTTGACTTATTGTTGAACTAATTTGCTTTGAATAGGGTCTTTGACTTGCTTTTCTTAGGACTTTCCATTGATCCTTGGCCCAAAAGTACTTAGTTTACCTAGTTTCAATTTTCTTAGTAGGTTTTGCTCATTAGTTAGATTTGCTTGAGTATATTAGCCTTAGATAACTACCTTCCTTAGATAGACTATATTCCTACTAGCCTTCTACCTTTGGCATATATTTTGCTACAACTCTAAGTTTACTTACCCCGGGTTGACAATTTAATTAAGGGTTTTTAGTGTCTTTTTAGTACATATAAAACACCCATCATAACTTGTTATGTATAAATCAAAGAAAATACATAAAAACCATCACTTGGGACAAGGAAAAGAGATTCTTTTATTCACTAATCAAATATTGAAACTTACAATCCTTGCAGGCAAATGCTCCATGAACTTGGTCTAGGATCCTCTTGACAATGCTCCAATTTCACCTTCAATAAGCCTCTTCTCACAATCTACTGATCACCTAAAAGGGAAGGGAATGGATTGTATGGAAGAAAACGGGATAGAGAGGGAATGCTAAGGAAATAACTCACAAAATGTTGCAAATGCTTGGGCAAGGAAGTAAAGGGAATTTGGGTAGAGTTTCACTGTTATAATGCTTGAGTGTAGAATGAGACACCGAGACCTTATTTTAGATTAAAAAATCATGGTTATTCAGTTGGGGGACGGGCTATAGCAGGTGAATTGGTTGGGAAACCTCCCATAACCCATAAATTCCATTGAATTCCTTACAAATTTTTAATTTTTTCAACTTCTGGAGGTATACGCGAGTTATTTAGTGTTCAACAAGTGTATTTACATGGAATATAGCATGCAGCATGTGTATGTACATGGAAGTAGCGTAAAAGGGTGTGTACATGCTCTAAAAATTCATTTTTAAAATAGAGTTCCTCAACAGTGATTTGGCAAATTATGCAAGTAGGAAGGCCAATGCCATGTATGCATGAGTAGGGAATTTTAGGGCTATAATAGATGCTCCATAATGTATGAGGTCAAAAGATCAACTGATGGCTTGAATGCATTACAATATCTTCACCAATGAGAATTCACGAAATCGAGTGATCTTGGGACCATAGTTCGAGAGGTGCCATTTGCAAAACAACAACTATCTCTCTGTGGCATGCATACCCATGCTCGAGATGAAATCATGGATGACAATCAAATAAATTGCAGATCCATGTCATATAACTCTATAAAGTGTAGCCACGAGAAATACACATCGGATCTACATCTCAAAATCAATCGAAGATATATAAGTACAATATGTATCTTCAAGAAGCAAGTGACGCCTCTAGTTGGAGATGAAGTCTTAATAGCTCGAGCAACAACTTCAAGATCTTAAAAACTCAGGTAGGAGTACAATGGGAGTGTAAGACTCACTACTATGAGGTTTTCGACAATCCATTGGGAAAAAATAACTTCTTTGATTTTGAATCTGCACTTGACTAGACTCTTGGGATGGTCGACTCATGAAAGTCAAGAGACAAACTGCAAAAAACACGACTCGAATTAAGTAAAACTTCCCCTAGAAAAAATCACGAAATATGATTAGAATCAGGAAACAATACATTGACATAAGTTTGTGATGTAGGAGGCAACACAAACTCTGCATATGTTTGGAAGAGTAACCAAATGGAGGAGGAGACAACTCTATGTAGCAAGAACAACTTCCTAAGGTCATACTAGATACCAATGCTTTATGAACAAATGAAAGGATGTGCTTTTTCCAAGGGTGAATATCTTTTCTTCCAAAAAAAGAATGTATATTTCTTGTCCCCTCTTTTTGGAATATTTGTTTTTTTTGTCTTTTTCAATTTTTTAAACGAGATTGAAAAAGAATAAAAGAATGCTACTTTACAAAGGAGGAACGAGTGTCATGACAAGAAAACTAGTTCCAAGTGCATGATACATAATAATGCTTAGGGAAAGGAGACATGTGCAATATAAGGACACTTGGGGAAAATTCCCCCATGGGTTAGGGTGTCAGGTCGCAGAGACAAGAAGTGTTGCAAGGGTTGCATATAAGGAATGTTTCAAAGGTTCAATTGAGAGAAACATGAAGCCGACATTAGGCCAAAGATGCAAAGATGAGACCTGTAATGCGATTAAGCACAATGCAACAATACCCTTTCTTTGTAATTTTTAACAAGCCCAAAGAAGGTAATATCGATATTCTTTTCACATTTAGAGAGTTTGAAAAAATGAAAAAGAAGACTACAGGGAGTACATTTTTCATATTTAGTCAAATCGGATTGAAAAAGTGTTAAACTTGCACTGAAAATACATCTTTTAAAACCCATTTTAACAAGTGTGAAAAACACAAGATCACTTAGCAATATTTCCATTTTTAAGGAGTCTGAAAATATATTAACTATGGACTCACATCCTTTTTCTGATTTTAGTCTCCTTAGACCAAAAAATTATAAAAGTAACTGAGGATAACTCTCCCAACGAGATGAATCTCTTGAGGTGTAACTTTTTCCGCATTAATATACTAGATGGAAAAAGGGTTAAACCCATTCCAAGTAGGTGTTCTTCTGGACCAATTTAATGAGTGTGAAGGAACAAGGTCACTCGATGATCTTTTCAATTTTATGGAGTCAAAAAAAAAATTAACCATGGACTCTAGGGGGGTTCCCTTTTCTTAATTAATCTCCAAGGCCTGATAAAGGTAATAAATCAAAACCAAGGAGAATGCTCCTTTCTCGAAGATTTAGTCCCTCGGGCCTGAAAAAGGGTTAAACTTACACCTGAGAATACTCTTCTAGAGAGAATAAGTTCCTAGAGCATACCTTTATTCGTAAAATTAGCCATCTGTATTGAAAAAGGGGTAAAATACCATTGAACAAATGTACCTTGAAATTTAAGTTGGGGGAGCGTGAAGGGAAACAAGATCGCTCGAAAATATTTTCATTTTTAGAGAGTCTAAAAAGGGCCTAAAGTAGACTCCAGGGGGATACTTTTCTCAAGTAATATAGATGAGATCGAAAAGAATAAACACAGTCTTGTTGGATGCTTCTTTTGAATTTTAAAGTGAGCTTGAAGGACAAAAAATCATGCTCATTACGGAGTCCCGAGGGTAAGGCCAAGAATGATTATCAACAAAAAGAATGAGGCTTCAAAATGTAATCATGACGGGACTAATCAAGGAATCCCAAGCCTATAGTAAAAGAATGACAACATGGACACCAACATGAAGAAAAGGATCTACCTAGGGAATCAATGTAGAGGTAGGCTCTACCACCTAATTACAACACTTCTAAAACAACAATGAAGGTTTTTTGTCGCACTTTGGTGGGTTCGATCCTATGGAAAAGAGGAAAAAGACAATGAGATGCAGAAAGTGAGAATGAAATCCTAACTTATATGAAAAAATTGGAAAAATGACTTTTACCAAAGGATGATGAAAATGTAACCAATCCCAAAAATAATTACCAAACCGAAAGGAGAAAAGTATCGGAACGACCAATAGATAACTAAGAGGTGAATTCGAGTAACCACCAAGCTAGGAAAAATTAAAAAGGGGGCCAAAAAAGGGCAAAAAGGGTCAAAAAAATCTATAAATAGAGGTGGGAAACTCATTTTTACCATTAAAAATTGGAAATTAACCAAAAGGTCAAAAAACACCTTCGTTAAAAAAGTGGATTATGGGAGCTACAGTGGACAAAATAACCTTCTATTTGGACCAAGTAAGTACAAACTACCTATTCTTTCTTTTCAATTCTTCCTTTGTAGGTTAATTTTGAGTTTTGGAGGGGCGTGCTCTTGTAAAAATGACGTACATGAATGTATGCAAGTTGTTTAAGGCCAGCTCGCATATGTACTTGGGAAGAATAATAAGCATCCTGAGTACATAAACGACTGTGTAGTAAATAGCCCGTGTACGCCCTCCTTTGCATTGAAAAAATATAAAATAAAATATAAAATCTTCTCCACTTTTTTCATGTAACCAGATGTATGTTCACTATAGGGAGAGAGAGCATGAGGAGCTTGATATCTTGGTCAAGGAGGACCCTATCGCAATCGTCGCACTAAAATAATATGGTTTGTGGAAATTATTTTAGTGCCCATTTATGAGGGCACAACAGAGGCTTCTCAATGTTATCGTGGAGTATTGGCATCTTGATGTAGAGGAATTTATGCTAGAGGGTTAATCACTGACCCCGATTACAAAGGACATAGACTTTCTAACTGGCCTCTCGAGAAGAGGGGAACAATCAACTTGAGGACTTTTCCTTTGGGGTCGTTTAACATTGAGGATTACATCTGCATGTATTGTGAGGTTGGCATTGAGAAAGTGGGTTCTCCAAATATGATCCACAATATCACCAGCCTCTCTCTATGAGTGATCCTACTTATGATTGGGAAAATTACTACATCCATGACACTCCATCAGGCCTCATGCACACATATGCATTGTGCACTTCAGTGTTTGGAGGAAACATTTTTTGACTGGCGTACCACCATGTTTGTTTACATGATGAGACAACTCACAGTGTCGTCAGCGTACCAAAAGGAAATTAGGGTTTGGTACCATTATATGCTCCTTCCTCTTTGAGAGGGTACCTGGTCTCAATCCTAGAGAGATAGTATGAGGGCACGTAGCCTTCTTCCCAACAGTGAGAATGTGGGAAACTTTACTACCTAGACAGGGTGGAAGGAGGACTATAGAGGCCTTTGATGGCAATTTTTTTGAGTGGTGGTCACGTCAAATCCTGGTGATCAGGGATTACCCCTATTCAGGGATGAAATCGTTAGAGATACATGCATTCATGTGCCCCTGGCGAAGACTATGGCAAGATAGGTAACATATATTTTAAAAGTTGATTAAATTTTTAATTTTCATATATATCCTTTTTATGTGTGTGTAGAGTATTGACTCATGAATATGTCATGTACATATGTGGGGCCTATTCAACTGAAAGACTTCACCGGGACTCAGAATCATCCTTGACCTGAGGAAGGGCCAACAAAAATAGGAGGACCCCCAGCCAGAGAGGCTAATAGAGTTTTACAATGAGTGGAGTGGAACCTCACTGCTCTCTCTCGTGTCGTTCCTATGGCTGCGATAAAGGATCTCCCTCCAGCTATGCAGCCACATGTAGTAGGGGTGCCTTAGACTTGGGTCCAGTTTTTATGGCCTCTTGAAAATGTTTTCATTCATTATAGTAGGACCAATAGGCCTCGACCTTAAATAGTGTTGGACCATTGATGTGTTGATGGAACATTTTTTACTATATATTTTTTAAGGGCGTAAGACCAGTGATGTAGACCGATGAATTTTGAGGCATTCATGCCCACTTTTGTACTCATAACACTATTTTTTGGATATATATATATATATATATATATATATATATATATATATATATATATA
>JZKD02S1899494.1:706197-728436 GCA_000966675.3 Picea glauca
ATCAATGATTAAATCTCCTAGGAACATGGATATACGTAATGTAATCAAAATATCGTTCTAAGAGATGTACCCTAAGGAATTGTTGGTAAAGACTGGGATCATAAATGCGGTAAACCCCATTTAACTGGGACACAACTAGATGAGCATCTAAATAAAACCGGAGGCATGAAATTCCATGTGACAAAGAATCACATAGAAATTCTATCACTGTGTTTTACTTGGGAACATTATTGGTTGTGTCACCTAGACAAATACCCCTGGAATATAGCAACTAGCCTCCAGTTGTGAAAATAACCCAAGATGTGGAAGCAAGACTCTGAGTGTGTTGGCTAGCACCATCCGCGAATCCAAAGTAAACCTTTAATTCACTTGAAATATTCCACAATGAAAAAGAAGAAATAAATAACTACATGTCCACAAGACAAAAAAGACAAAAAATGCATAAGAGACTATACATATATACAAGAAGCCACCTAGGTGACCAACCTAAGAGTAGTACTTCTTAAGGTACATCCCATTTCTAGGCTTCACTAAAAAAATTCCCTCAAAATAAACCAGACGGTAAGTGTCCTTCTCTAAGAATTATTTCATAATGAAAGGTCTGAACCACATGGGTTTGAACTTGCCTACCCTTAGGGGATATTTGTCATGATCATAGATCAGGACAAGATATCCTTCGTAGAAATTCCTAGGGATAATGGACCAATCATACTGACACTTGACTCGTTTCTTATGAGCTTCGTTGGCCAAGTCCACGTCACGATGCTACTCATCAAGCTGCTCGAGATATATAAGGTGTTCCTCAAGCGGTGAAGTGTCCGACAATAATTCGACTACCAACTTTAAAGAAGGGTTTTAGCATTCAATAGGTAATACTGCTTCTAGCCCATATACAATTTGAAAAGGTAAAAAATCAGTGGCAGTATTCACAGACGTTCGATAGGCCCACAACGCTAAATACAACATCAAATGCCAATTTGACTTGGCAGAATTGATCATCTGCTGAAGAATAGTATTAAGAGACTTATTGACAACTTCAAACTGACCATTTGACTAAGGGTAGTATGGTGATGAATTTTCCTATTTGAAACCAATATTTGACATTAATTCAGTCATCATTTTATTCTTGAAGTGACTACCATGGTCAGTGACAATCTCTTTCGGGATACCGACCCTTTCTACTATCTGATTAAAGATGAAAAGAGTCGTGGTTTCACCATCATTTCTAGATGTTGGCATAGCTTCAACCCACTTTTTGAAGTAGTCTACTACTATGATGATTTAACAATTCCCCTGAGTTGAAGTCGGTGACATGTAATAAAGTCAATCCCCTACTTGGTGAAAGGACCAACAACAATGACTGGAAACATAGGAGTAGGGTGTGCCCACATCTTCGGATAGAAGATCTAGCAAGGGTGACACTTCTTGACCACCTCCACACAATCCTTCATTAACGAGGGCCAGAAGTGACCTCCACGTAGAATATTTTGGGTTGTTTCCAACCCATAAAAATGACCGCCACATGCTCTAGTGTGATAGTCATTCAAAACGAGCTATACTTCTTCACGTGTGAGACATCATCGAAGAATTTAATCTATGCCTCAATGATACAAAGTGTTATCAAGTATAAGATAGTTTCACACTTGGTGTCAAATTCGTCGACGCTCATCATGAGAAGCAGAAGCGAGGAACTTCAGAGTCTAAAGATACACAAGTATATCTCCATACCAGGGGTCCGAAGATGCAATTAGAAAAATATCTCCATTGATAGGTGACTCTTTAGGCATAATATCACCAGACTCAATCGACAGTTCCAAAATTTTTTCGACAAAGACCAATGACTTTTTAGACTTCATTGAAATGAAATCCAAGTCAAACTCTTGTATGATAACTATCCATCTACTGATATTTCCACCAATGACCCGTCATGTTAACACATATTGGAAAGGGTTGATGACGACAATAACGGTGTTATTGCGAAGCAATATATAGTGAAATAACTGTTGGATAGCATGGACAATTGCCAAATAAAGTTTCTCAACATGAGAGTAGTTGAGTTATGGTCCAACCATACCTTAAATAAGATAATAGATAACGTTCTCTTCAAGCATGTCATTCTTCTGGACCAAGACCATGTCAATGGTCAAATCTGTAACAAACAAATACAACAAGAAATATATGTTATAATCAGGAGGTCAGAGAAGAGGGGTAGACATAAGGGCATGTTTCAAAACATCAAAAGAGCATTGAGATGCTTCATCCCAATAAAGTGGGACCCCTTTTTTCAAAATATGCATGAAACCTTTAGTGATCTCGGCATAATTAGCGACAAAACACCGAAGAAAATTATCTTTCCCATGTAAGCTTTGAAGCTGGGGTATTGTGCATGGGGGAGGCAATTGAAATATCACCTCAACCTTGAGAGGATCGACCATGATCCATGTCATGAATAAAATGGAACTTAAATGATGACCTGATGTCATGTAGAAACTACACTTGTTAGAATTCAAGCGAATACGATAGTAGCAACATCGCTAAAATATTAGCCATAGATGGGTGGGATGGTCATATATCTTGCGAGAACGTGATTCTAGATCATCAAGGTATGCCTTGACTATGTGTTTGAGGTCATGAAAAGAGAACAACATGGCCCGATGAAGATTAGCTCCATCATTCTTCAAGCCAAAAGGTACCTTTCGATATGCGAAGGTACCCCAAGGACAGATAAAATTAATTTTATGTTGGTCCTCGTGTTTTTTTTGAATATGATTGTATCCTGAAAAACCATCCATGAATGAAAATACTTCACAGCCTGCACATTCATCGACAATTTGATCGATAAACGAGGTTGGTAAAAAAAAAATCAGACAAGCCTTGTTCAAATCACGGAAATCCATGCAAACATGAATCGTGCCCTATTTCTTTTTGAAAAGATCTGGGTTTGACACCCATTACATCAATTGTACGAGGTATATAAAACCAAATTTGAGCAGTTTCTCTACTTCTACCTTGATTGCTTCTTCTTTTCAAGGATTGACCGAATGAAGATTTTGTCATACTAGTTTGACATCAGGATAAGTCGTAATTTCATGTTCGAAAATTCATGGGTCGATGCCTGGAATATCCTTGTAAGACCAGGAAAAAATGTCGTGAAACTCTTTGAATAACTTGGTGTAAGTTCGAATCTCTTCAGTGGAGCAATCCGCTCCAACAAAAAACTTCTCCATGACATAAGGGTTCTTGAGATATTGATTGCAATCATTATAGAAATGCTTTCCCTGTTACCCTTGTCATGAACTTCATGCTTAGTTAGAGGATTGATAGGATAAGGGATGTCCCCATTCATAGTCAAAACAAACTCTCTCGCCTCTACTCTCCTAATATCGAGAAGAAAATGAGATCTATGATGCATATCATCTCAAGGTTTTCTAGGACCAGTCATTTCCTCGAGAATCGCCTCATCGGAGGGAAAGACCAAGTCTAAATGATATTGAGAGAGAAGATAATATTGAGCCCAAATAGGCTCAAGAACTGGATCTAACTTCTATGAGGGAGCTAGATCGGGGTTGGTTGAGGCTTGCTAGACAATGTTGTACACAACCTTAGCCATGGATAAGGACATGGACAAGCCAAGGTGCCCTATACCTTCCATCGAGACCGATGGGGAAGGTAATGTCCATGGGTCATGAAACTAGTTCATTTTAAAATATGACACTTGAAATATTGCAGCCCTCGACTGGTCGAGAACAACCAATATAAGATTTACGTCGTGCGAAGGCGGGGAGTAATAAAAAGTTCCCATCAATGAAAAAAACAAAATAACACCTATGTTGACAGTTCCAAGCTATGGATTATCAATCATTGGGACTGTGGAAGCCCCCAATGAAGGGTTGGGATGTGAGAAGGACAATTGGTCGATGGTCACAATTCGATCCTCATGCGGGAAGAACAAGACCAACAAAACCATGGCAACCACCCCATGCATCGCATAGTCCAACTCCGAACTAATGAAAGATTGTAGTCGAGAGGCACATCGACTACTTCAACTTCGAAACACACATTTTTACCCCCTAACTACACGAGAAAGGAGGTAACTATTTCGTGTGGTATAAATGACCGACTGTCAAAATCCATAAGCAATGTAAGCGATAGAGACAACTTAGGTTGGCCAATGGCCTTCTAGCATTCCAAAGACATCACGCAAGTCGAATCACCCTCATCAACCATGGTACATAAAATTTTCCACCTAAAATATTTTGTGGTATAGGCCAATACTATCTAAAAGGAAATGTGGTGAGGAAGATGATGTTTTAATTCAATTGGATTGAAAATAATATCTCCTGGGTTACTAGTCTCTACCACTCCCAAGGTGGACAATAGAGATTTTCTCTATGAGGGGAAACTCTAGAGGACCTCTAAAGAAGACAGCGCACAAGGTATCTCTGCTAGATCCTCCATGACGGAGTAGTTCCGAGTGACCCTCGCATTTGGATTATGGGAAGCCTTATTAAACACACCTTTAGGGATGTGATTCATTGTTTCGCCCACTACCTTCTCAATTTGGAGAGAATTCGATGGGTTACTATCTTCCTTTCCCTTCTGGACAGATTCCAACATTCTATATTCATGATTCCTAGTCGATAAATGAGCATCGGTGTTCATCATGTAAATGTTTGTGGTCAGGTTGTTAGTTGTAGGAGCGGGGGGTGCCTGACTTCCCCCTTCCACGCTTGTGTATGCGGAAGCCTCAGCCATATTTTTCCCTTGTGGAAAAGGGTTCGTCAAAACAATAGGTTGTTTTTGTGCTATTAGCTTCTGGGATTCTATAAGCCGAGGGCATAGGTGAGTTAGGTGGTCTTCTGTGCAGATATTACACAGATACTTGGACTTCTTCTTCTCAATTTTTCTCCCGCTAACATTGTTGGAAGCCCTTTTATCCCCTCTACCATTTTTATTTCATTGTTTATTCTTTCCCTTGGTCCTCTATTTAGCCTTGGGATTCGTCAACTACACACTGTGTACGTCCAACGTCTAGGTAGTGAGGAAAACCAAACTAGGAGTCTGGCTGGAAACAATTTGTTGTATAAAAAAATGTTGCAATTGATTTGATAATAGATCCATTGACTTGCTTTGTGCTAATCCCACAATGCCATCAATGTGGGGCACATACTTCTATTTTTCCTTATCAAGAGTATATCATGTCACATCTAGTAAAATCTTGTAGAGCATGGCAGTCTGAGAGTAAATCATTCCTAGCTACTTGGATCTGATAATAGCCTCCTCTTCTGAAAACACCCTAGAATTTTCTATGTATTTGGATATTCATGGAATCAAAGACTTCAAGAACCAATCAAGAAATAAATTTGGAGGGAACTTGACCTTAATCAATCTCTTTCTTCATCTCCATTCTTGAATATGATCAAAGATATGGTTAGCCTTGGTTTTCTTAAAGTTGGCGAGCAATTTGGTGTCGACATTGTATCTCACGGGTAACTAGAAATGGTTCAAGAAGACCATTTCCAAGTCATTAAAGTAAGAGTATCTTGAGCCATCGAGCTCAATATACCACTTCACAACACCCTCTATAAGAGTTTGATGAAAAAGGAGCAACTGAATAGAGTCATCTTTTAATGAGTTTGACGAGCACCACAAGTGAAAGGTAGTCACATGATCACCTGGATCTTTGTTGGGACTTCCCTCAAATTTCAAAATATCTAAAGGAAACTTGGTTGGAATGGGGGGACAAAACGGATCATGAAAGATCGGGTCATTCAATAATATTGACAAGTCTGGCAAATGCAGGGTTGCCAGAAAGGGTAGTTTCGGTTGTGAACTATTTATAGGAAAAGAGGGACCTAGATTTTGGCTAGCATCATTTTTCTAGGAAAAGTTGGACTGTTGGCTAGGGTTTTGGTAGAAACCGTGACCTCGACCAGCAAAATAATATTGCATCTTTTGAGGCATCATCATCTGGATCCAAAAATTAGATGCCATAGCATGCACAGGGATTGGTCCATGTGTTGTGTTCCAAGGACCTTGGTAGGGTATGATGTCAGGCAATCCGCCAGGAATAGGTATAGAGCCTTTCTGGGCTTTCCATTGAGTATGGAAGGGGTTACCCCCGACTGACATCCCTTGCAAAGGAAAATATCCTTGCCAAGGATTCCAAATACCTTGTGTGGAGTACACTCAAGTCGTCGCTCCCTGTGAAGGAACGGTACCCTACACCGGGTTCTGTTGACCAAAGTCGGGGTTTCTCCTAGTCGAGAAAGCGGACGAACAAAAAGTGTTTTTCTCAAATGCACTGAAAAAAGATAACTACATAGATTCCACCGACATTGTATAAGATGAAGGTTCTAAAATATTTCCACCAAACAAGCTATAATTAGTATTAGGCCTAATTGGTTGTTGAAAAGTGCCACTAGGTGAAGGGGACAGAAGAGGTATATGACCCCCACCATAAGAAATAAAATTAAAAGGGGAAGTACTACCCATAGTTGACCCTTGCAAGGGAGCGTTAGAGCTCCCTTCCCCCATACCCATGGTATGTAAGGTAGAATAAGTAAGAATCAAATTTGTATCAAAGTCGGGAATCCTATATGAGAAGGGAGCACCTGTTGCATTCTGAGTAAATGAAATAGTGTTTGAATCCATTAAATGTATTGGACCACTTCACGCAGTCGTTGGAGTCGGGACAACCAAGGTCCTGACTAACGAAGGTCGGGTAGAAGGTAGTATTCCCCCTCTAGTAGTATCTGTAACGAGAGTACGGGGACTCTCGGATGAAATAGCAACATTCGCTTCCATTTTCGCTCATAATATGTCATCTTGGGATGGAAAATATGAATTAAAATGGGCACCGACAAGTTGGTAATCAAAGGGTTTTCTGGATTGAAACATTTTGTCTCGAGGTCAGAAATGATGGATTCCTTCGGTGCCATAAAGTCTCCTCTCGAAGAAGGATTGGGCACAGTTTCCTTCGGCCTGATCGCTTTGAACAATCCTTCTTTATCAAGTCTTCATATCAACAGTGGTGGAGGTGGCTCCAAAGTAATCGATGACAGGCCCTGAAGCCTTCGCAACTAACAAAGCTATTCATATTCCTCTTTGTGAAATGATCAAATGACACAGTAAGGATTGACTAGCATAGAACACCAAGTACACACTAAAATGTTTTACTAAAGATAAATCAAGCAGTTGACTAACTATTGGGAAGGATGGTTACACCAATCGACACTAGAGAAACTAACCAGTGCAAGTGAAACTAGAACACGGAAGAACCCTCCAAGTATACTCTGTGAAGCACGATATGATGTCTTCCATAGGTACGGTGGTATACCCTTGCAGTCACATGTGTAAGTCCATAAAATATGGGGAACTAGGTTTCCATCTCGCAGTCAGTCACCAGGTGGGCATAGTCAACAGTCGGGAAGATTGTAAAGAGAAGGATAACAAGTCTGAAGCCCTTCAAGGGTGACAAAATAAATTGGTCTGGAAGACAAATGAGGATCTCAAATGGATTCGAGGTCCATGAAGCTCTATAGGAAAATACAATCGATATTGTTCCCGAGAAAGACCCTCAATATACAATCCCCACTATGTTTAACCCAACTTTGAAGAGGTTATCTCCTTTTCCTTTCCTCACATGACCTCATGTTTATCCCTTGTGTTAGTGGAGGGTCCTGGATAAATCTTACAATGCTTGACTAAAGACACTCCTTATCTCAGAATCCAATGTTTATTTTAAAGTGGCCTTGAAGAGTTTCCTCTTCACACCTAATTCAAATCCCTAAAATCCTAAACTAGTCGGTGAACCCTACAAACATAAAGTCTAATATTTTTTAAGTTAAACGTTAATTTTAAATCATGATTTACACAAAGGATGCAGTCGTGCAACTGATTGTGTTATGAAGAGACAAATAAGGAAGAGAACTTTAAATCACTTGAAAGAAAAATATACTTTGAAACTAAAGAAAATCTCGTAAAACTCTTTGTAAAACTGAACTTTTCTAAACAATGTTTCAAGATCTTTAAATTAAAAATTTCTCTAAAAAATTGATTTCGTTCGACTATGAAAAACTACTAGTATTTCAGGAAATCCAAAGAACTTTGAAACAAAGACTCTTTTTTCTTTTGCAAACAATAACTTTCACTACTTTACCAAACTAAAATGCAAGAATTTTTTTTTTTTTTTCAAACTTCTTTAAGAAAAAAAACTAAAGTAAAAACTTTTTTCATTTTTCAATGCAAGAAACAGGAAGAAAAATAAAATTGAAAACAAGATTGATAAAGAACCTAATCCAACTGCGGATCATAGGGATTCAACTAAGAAACCAAAAAGAGGATCTAAAACTTGACAGTTCACTCTAAACCTTTTAGGGAAAACAAAAGAAAACTAAATAACAAGTTAACCGAAACTTTAACCCAAGCTATGGCCAAAGACAAAGACTTTGACTGGTTCAAGAAAGTCCCGAGACATCCAAACTTTGATAAGGAGAGAGACACTCTCTCTCATTTTTAAAAAACACTTTCAAGACATACAGACATGGGTTGTTGCATCAACATCCTTCATATGTACGCAGGTTGTCTACTATGCAGAGCACGTATGTATGTGGGCTGACCCAAAATAGGGCGCGTACACCTCTGAGACTTTGCAAAAATAAAAGGACTTAGGAAGACTGAAAGAGAAAGGAAATATGGTATGCACCTTGCAGGTGACCAGTGACCCTTAAAATACTCAGTAAACTTGATTGAAACTCAAAAGGAAATCAAGAAGCCAATCAACAACCCAAAAAACCTTCCCACAAACCCTAGAGAGACTCCCTAGTGGAGTTACCAATTATTCTAGTGGGAAAACCCCCCCATAACTATACCAGGGTTTAAAGTACATACAGAGAAAATGAATCCCTAAAAGTCAATATAATTTCTACACTAACCAAAACATACCAAAATAGATGAACATAAAGAAATGAAAGAGTAGATTGAAAATTGTACCTTTTATCCAACATTTGGTGATGATATCCTTAAGCTTTGTAGCTCCCAAGGCTTTAAGTCTCCTCCCAAAGATGACTTTAATCCAAAACTAGGAAAGCAAGGCTACAAGGATGTTATTTATATTCATAAATTAGGGTTAGATATAAATTGTTATGTATAAATCAAAGAAAAGACATAAAACCATCATTTGGGACAAGGAAAAGAGATTTTTTTATTCATTAATTAAAGATTGAAACTTACAATCATTGCAGGCTAACGCTCCATGAACCTTGTCTGGGATCCTCTTGACAATGCTCCAAGTGCACCTTCAATAATCCTCTTCTCTCAATATACTAATCACCTCAAAGGGAAGTGAAAGGATTGTGTGGAAGGAAAGGGGCTAGAGAGGGAATCTTGAGGCCATAACTAAAAAAAGGTTGCAAATGCTTGGACAAGGAAGGAAAGGTAATTTGGGTAGAGTTTCATCGTTCTAATTCTTGAGTGTGGAATGAGACCCCAAGATATCCTTTTATATGACAAAAGGATGGTTATTCAGTAGGGGGACAGACTATAGCAGGTGAATTGGTTGGGAAACCTCCCATAGCCCGTAAATTCCATTGAATTCCTTACAACTTTTTAATTTTTTCAACTTTTGGAGGTATACGCGGGTTGTTTAGTGTGCAAAAAGTGTATGTACATGGTTTGTCTAGCATGTAGCAGGAGTATGTACATGGAAAGTAGTGCAACAGGGTGCGTACATGCTCTAAAAATTGGTTTTTTAAATAGAGTTCCTCAGCAGTGATTTGGAAAATTATGAAAGTAGGAAGGCCAATGCCATGTATGCATGAGTAGGGAATTTTAGGGCTATAACATGTATGAACCCTAAATATAAAATCCACTAAGTTAACCACCTGCGACAACAAATGTTGGGGAAACAATCGACAATCAGATATACATGCAAGGGGAGTGCCATTCAAGACTTGAAATCCCCTTGAGAGGTGCCTCCCACAGAGGCATGATCCTCTCAAGTGATCCCCAAGTATCTTTTGACAATGTTTGTAATACGCACAGACCACTCCACCAAGAACAAAAAAGTGGGCTTATTTATTCCACTAGCCCCAATGTGACCTCATGATTGAACCTTGCGTGAGAAGGGCTCCCTAGAAAAGTGATGCAACAAATGGATTTATCTTCCTAACTCAAGATTCTTTGTTTGTTTATATATATTTTTAGAGTGATCCTCAACACTTATTCCAAATCCCTCCAACTAATCTAATGTAGGTTTTCTACCAGTGAAAAGTAAAATTTTCTAAAAATATTTTAATTAGCACATTAATTTTGTGGGTTTTGTTTAGTCACAAGGAAAATGGAATGGAAAATATGAAGTTTTGACCGACCTTAAACCATGCAAATAAATGAAAATGATTTTTTTCACTTGGATGAAAGTTATATTACGATAAGGGGAAAACCTTTTATATTCCTAGATGCACAATGTCCCAAATTCATTAAACCAAGATGCTCACTACCCAAAACGTGTATTACCAAAGCAACTAAAAATTCCCACAAACTAAAGCAATGCAAGAATTGCAACTTTTGATTTCAAATATATAGCTAAATACATAAATATAGCAACAAGTATCTTTAAAAGAAAAACAAATCCAAGCAATGTATTATTTTTTGAAAAATGAAGTATTCAAAAAATAAATACTTTGAGAACAAAAATCAATAACTAGACTAAAATACACTCAATGATAGAGCTAAGATATTATAACCTTTTCAGAAGCAAGAAAAAATGCTAAAAAAAGGCAAGCAATCATGGAATTTTGATCAAAATCTCAAAAGTTGCAAAAATTTCCAAAAGGAAGACTTAAGACTGCAAAGATCAATATCAAGACCGAATAAGAAAACCAAAAAACCAGGCCATAACCAAATATGAGATTGGAAGAGAGAGAAATAAGAAAAATTGTTTCTACAAAACTACCATGGTATATAATCCAGAACAATGCAACAATAGCCAATATCACAAGCTATAGACCAGCATAGTGCAATAGTGTCTCATGGTCTCTCAAAGGAAAGTGTGACACAAACACAAAAAGTGAAAAAATAAAGAGTTTTTCCAAAAATCCCAATAGGTCTTGGGTTTGAGAGTTAATCTAGATCACTCGTTGACCCAGGAGGTTAAACTCAAACAAAAACAAGGTAAAGGCCAAATAAAAACTATGAGAAGGAATCTAGAAGATTGTTCCCTAGTGGTGTCACCAATTTTGTTGTCGTTCAAATCGGTCTATGTGGACAATGACTTATCTCCCTAGACTTGGAAACCAATACTAGAACAAAACAGGGAAGAGCATATAACTTTCCCTAGGTTTATGTAATAAAAATACTATCTAGCAAGACATCATACCCTTTAATTGATGGTTTTCCTCACTAGTTTTAGATTATGGCTTTGTCTTAATAATTGTGGATGATAAACTGTAAGAAAAAAAATCCAACAAAAGTGAAAGAAACAAAAGTATAATTTGATAAGACCTATGCAAATGATCAAGGAGAAATGCAACAAAGATAACCTAAAATGCATAACATTTGTGGGAAAGAACATATATTTCTATATTAATAATAATGGAAGAGATTACAACTAGAGCCTTGATGTTGTGAAGTCCCTCCCAATGATTCCTTTCTCCAACACACACCCTTTGATTCTATAAGTTTTGTACCATAGGTTTGATACCAACCCATCCAGGTCAAAAGTCACCTTAACAAAGAAGAAGCTAAAGCCATGATTGACCATTATTCATGATTATATTTCTTCATGAGATATGCCTCCTTTTATAGATTTGAAAAGGAAGGGATGAGAAGGTTAGGATGAGAGGTGAGGATCTCATCAAATTAGGCATACAAGTGAGATCCAAACCGATCGGAGGACACTTCATATTTGAAGTTTCTATTCTATAAACTTCTTAAATTTCTTCTTTTTCCTTCATACAGAGAATGTCACACCCTATGAATGAAAAAAATATGACACTATCGTAGGCTACTATGCTAAAAAATGTGTTGCCACAGGGGCAGACCTAGGGTTCAACGCTTCAAAAATGCACCAACAAAACCCTAACTACCAGCCCTTTTGGAAACAACTGTGAAGAAGATCAAGTCTCACCATAGGTAGAGGTAGGGGGGGTTGCAAGACTCAGGTGTCTGCAACCTAGATGGGACATAGATCTATGATCACAATGCTTAACAAAGAACTTAGAAATTAAAATTCATTAGTTATTCACATCGCAAGTCAAAACCTGATTACAAAACAACATAGTATTAATCAAGATCTAAGTACATCTAACCATTCAGTACATAACATCCGAGAAGATCTAACATTCATTCATACCTAAAGCACTAAGAATTAGTAGATCTATCTATTACACATCAAGATCAATGCACTAAGTAGATAAATACACAAACAACATAAACAACATTTCACAAAGCAAAATAACATAGGATATACGTAGTTCACCCTAGTGTGGGGCTATGTCCACCAACTCTTCTTCTCTTCTTTATTAATCTCTTCCAATAGTATTACATGCACCAAGCCACAAAACCAACTCTGCATAGGAAAGGAGATCTGTGTGCACCTCGCCAGATCCTCCTTCCCCAAATTGTATCGAAGAACAAAGCCTTACACAGTCTGTGCACAAAGCACTTACAAAATGTTTACACTTAGCTCTACAAGCCTTAACACATCTTCTTGAAAATAGCTAACATTAGCACTAAGTGATCGACTCTCTAGGTCTACTTCTTACATGGCCTAGCTACTTATTTATACATTACAAAAGAGACTAAACATGGGAAAAACCCATGGGCTGACATCCCATACCCATTACATAAACCCTAAAACCCAAAAATCCTGCAAAAAAGGCGATATCCCGCAATCTTCACTTTGCATGGGTGCTCCATCTTCGACCAGCCTTCTGAAGTCGCAAAAATGGTCAAAAACAACCAATGTTTCCATAAATTTGGTTGAGGGCCAACAATCCCCCAACACTCACCTATCACTCCTCCCGGGTAACTATGATCTGGGAAACATGGCTTCAAAGGCCTCAATCTTATCTCAAGTTTCCTCGACTTGCTACTTCGCCAAAGCCTCCTGCTCAGTGAACTCCTGCTCAGGCCCTTCCAGGCATTGTTCCACTGTTGTGACCACTTGTTCCAGCTATGATCCTTGTCCCTTGATTTATTCAAAGAGGATTCAATATTCATCTTGCACCGACCGGAGTCGTTGTGTCACCTCCATCACTCGACTTTGGATGGCAATGACTTGTTGTTGGACTACGCATTGCTCCTGTGATCTCTTCATTTTCTCAACGGTCATAAGATGATTCAGGTGCGCTTGCACTGTCTATGCCTGTTGCTTCTCTTCCTGGAGCTATGCCTCTAATATCCTTATTTTCAGGTCTTTTGCAAGGCACTCATAGGTCTGCACACTTCGGTTACTTAATTTCTAGCATTCTAAATCCAATGCCTTGATTCTTTCTACTGTGCTCCTGGTAGTTTCTTCCCTCTGATCTCTTAGTTCTTTAAGGGTTCTAGGCACTGCTTGCAGTTCTCTCTCTGTTACTCTTTCTTTAAGCTACTGAATGGCTTTAGCAAGCTTCCCCACTTGGCTTTCTATTGTCCCTTCTTCTATCTGAGCCAATCCACCGTGCCAGCTAGAGGTGGGATGTAGTTGAGCAATATCAACGGGATTAGCTTCGTGTTCACTAGGTCGTTGTGATGCTTTCTTCTCTTCTCTATCACAGTTCGGGATGGGCTATATCGACATCTAGTCTATGGGTATTCTTGCAATCCTCATTTCAATGAGGTTGGTACTTGTATGGACATCTCTTTCTCAGCCATAAGGTCTATTAGGATCTCCTCCACAGACTTTTCTACTATGCTAAGGTCGCCCGACATGCATGCTCATGATCAAATATCTTGGGTAGGCGAACAAACACTTAACGTAAGAAATGGGTGGCGAGGTCTCAAAAGTAGAGAGCAATAGAAATCAGTTCTTTGTTCGCTCAGATAATCACATTTTGCAAAAAGTGGTCTCAATGAGGCATTCGACGGATTAAATAGGAAACATCGTAATAGATTCCTCCAACGAGTTGAAATGCCTTAATCAATACGATTCCATCCGTTATGGCATGTTCTCAATGGTCTCATGGCAATATTTTTCCACAATAATTACGTTTATAACCACTCTAGAGCATCATTCGAATGGTCGGGATGCCTCCAATGGTCATATAGCTTCATCGTGGTGATGTGGCATTCTACGTTGTTCTGTTATTCCGACGATGTTCAATTTCTACAAGCCTGCTTCCTGCGAAGTCTTCACTGGAACCTCCTGTAGTCTTTCTAACATTGATTTCTTCTTACTGATATTTCTGGCCTTCTTCCATGTGATCTAAGTTTCTTGATTCCTCTTTCCATTTGTATTCTTATCTTCTCTTAGCATAGTAACTTCACATTGATGATGTTCTCTCAAAAGTTTTGCATGCAATATCTATTCTCTTACTACTTTTGGGGTAGGTTCTCTTCTCTCATGCATGGATAGGTTCTTTAAGACTTCTTGTGTTATTTCAACTTTGAAAGCTAAGTCTCTAGCCCTCAGTTGCTTCGACTTGTCCTCTTGTTCTTGTACTAGTCGTTCTATTTTCTTGGCTATGAAGTCCCTTAATTCTTTATTTTTCTGTTCTATGGCTTCTTCCTCTGCTTTCCTTTGGATATGATCTTCCTCAATCCAAGTCTTTCCTAACAAAAGTGAAAAATGAGCGTTGTTCTCAAAAAACTTAATGACCTCAAATTCTTCTTCAATTGATGCTCCATGAGAAATCATAGGTACATGAGTAAGTCTTCCACATAAGGTTATCATATTTCCTTTAAACAAGCCTATCCCTCCTAATGAATGAATCATAGTAGTCTTTCCCAAAATTTCCCAAGTACTTTCTGACATAATGTTCACTTGTGTTTCCTCATCCAAGACACAATCTATGTTGAAGTCTCCTACTTTTGTTTCTATGCACTGATTTTCTTTTAATATCTCTGGTAAACTGATGTCTTTGTTATCATTCAATGTTTCTTTCAGTTGTAATAACATAGTCTCTGATTATGCCTAATTCTCTAACATATCCTTAGTTTCTTGACCTTATTCATGGTTTGCTTGTCTCAAGTTCATCTTTTCAACTTTATCAATTATTCTAGGCAAATAAAAAACCTCATGACCAACATATTTAAAAGAAAGAAAAATAGGACCTATGCCAGGGCATTCTTTAGCAAGATGTACTAGTCTTCTGCAGTTATAACACAATGCCAATCCTCTCTTTCTCTTAAACGATCCCCAACCCTTCCTGTACTGCACACTGGGATCACAGTGATGGACCTGCAATCTGCAAAAAATATTTCTAGGGTCCTACAACCACTTGTCAGTCCAAAAATTATTTCTATGCATATGAATAACATATCTTTCACTATTTCTATAAAATCTATTCAGATCAAATCTTATTTCTTCTGATTGTGCCCTAGTTTTGAGACTAGGACCAAATCTATCAAACATACCTAGATCCATACTTTCGAAGAAAAAATTTCCACTTATCTTACCTTTACCAGAGCACAAAGTTTTAATATCTTTCCTCTTTCTTCAGATCGAGCTTCTTTCTCCTAACACAAAGATTTGCAAGTCAAGTAGAATATTGCACACTACAACAATAGATATACCCACGTAGCTTTCTCTTTTCTTTAGTTCCCAACAATTACAGTTTCAGGTACCGACAACAGAACCATTTTTAGGCATAGGGATAGACCCAGGGTTCAACGCTTCAACAACGCACGAACATAACCCTAACTACCGACCCTTTCGGCAACCCCTACAAAGCAGATGAAGTCTCACCCGAGGTAGAGGCAGAGGGGTTGCAGGTCTCAGGTGTCTGCAACCTAGATGGGACACATATATGTGATCACAATACTTAACATAGCACTTAGCAATTAACATTCATTAGTATTTAACCCTTATTCACATCGCATGTCAAACCCTGATTACAGAACAATGCAGTATTAATCAAGAACTAAGTACATATAACCATTTAGTACATAACATCCGAGCATATCTAAAATTCATTCATACCTAAAGAACTAAGCATAAATAGAGCTATCTATTACACATAAATATCATTTCACTAAGAAGATAAATACATAAACAACATTTCATAAAGAACAATAACATGGGATATACATGGTTCACCCTAGTGTGGGGATACATCCACCAACTCTTCTTCTCTTCTTTATTAGTCTCTTCCAATATTCTTACATGCACCAAGCCACAAAGCCAACTCCTCATGGGACAAGAGGTCTACGCGCACCTCGCCAGATCCTCCTTCCCCGAGTTAAATCAAAGCACAAAGCCTTACATAGTCTGTGCACAAAGCACTTACAAAACGTTTACACTTAGCTTTTCAAGCCTTAACACATATTCCTGCACATAGCTAACATTAGCACTAATCCATCGACTCTCTAGGTCTACTTCTTACATCACCTAGCTACTTATTTATAAGTTACAAAAGGGCCTAAATATGGTAAAAACCCATGGGGCGACATCCCATACCTATTACATAAACCCTAAAACCCAAAAAGACCAGAAAAAGGGCGAGATCCCACGATCTCCGCTTTGTCTGGGCACTTTGTCTTCGACTAGCCTATCGCAGTCCCAATAATGGTCAAGAGCCAAAAACATGTGACATTCAATGATGTCACAGGCTATAAAGGAAAACATTATGACACCTTCATAAATTAGGGTTTTTAAAGGAAATTTCCATAGTTTTATCTCTCTAAGAAAGGTTTTTCTTCCATCTTCCTCAGGGATTAAGGAAATAATCCTTTGAATGACAAAGAGTAGGAGCGCATCATCAATGGTCATAGTTGTGATTTAAATAATGTGTAACATCTTCCCTGAGCACTTTTATGGCCAATCCACTCTTGAAAACTTTTACAATTTCAGCCATACATTATGTTGTTATTTAATATTCTGAATTCATCTATTACTTGGATCCTTCCTACCCAACACATTATATGACTAAATTAAATATCCAATCATGCTCTCTTTTTTATCTCGACTCTTCATCAACCATTTAATTTACTTAATCCATTGATTTGACTGACCCTATCTAAATCACTTTAGTTCTTGTAGTTTTCTTGGTCTATTTCCTTCTTCTTTCCTAACCCATCAAATCACAACTTTATTGGCATAGTCAATTATTCCTGAACATGTGACTTCTTCTTCTTTAGGATTTGTAGAAATCAGTTTTAGAGTAATCAACATTACTCTCACCAAATACCATGACCTGCAATGGTTCTTCCATCTTCCTAGAGTAACACCAATGGATACTTTAAACTTGAAATGGTTCTCTCATGTACCATACCTCTTTCTTACAAGGTTAAATTTACGACCACTTTCTTCTCCATGATATCTTATTGATTTTCCTTCAAGAAAATCATCTGCATGCTTGGATCCTTTTAACTAGTTATCCCAACCTGCTTTAGAAATGTATTCAACACTTTTGTACCACACTCAACATTATCCCTAGCTTCAACAATCCCTCCAATGCTGCCACAACTCTTAAGTACTATCATAAACTCAAAAGAACTTGGAATCCACTTAGTGGTACCTTTAGAGTTCTGATGTTCCTGCCATACTAGGCCACCTAGATAATAATAATGGAGGTACCATTCCCAAAATTATAGAACTAATCCTTGAAGATTCTTCCCTTATCTCCAAGTATATACTCTATCTTAATCTATCAAAATAATATCATTGAAAATCTCAATCTTTTATAATAACAATTCCCACAATGTACTACTTTATATGCACATTGACATCCTTTATAGTGAATGCACCTTCACTACTTCACCCAATACATACTTCACTCGGGTTCCCTGATTCCATTGAGAATTATGATTACCATGTGTAGATTTCTTAACATAATACTTTTTCTTCAAGTACCTCTAATCACCTTAAAAATCAAGTCCAAGTCTTTCATAAGTTGAAAACCATCCTTCCCTAATTCCATGCTTTGAATTTCTATATGGACATGATATACATGTCCTCTTGTGTGTTGTAGATGGATTTCCCACCTAGCATCCACATATGATAGGAATAATTGTCCTATGGGATTCTTTCCTAAACAAGATTTTCATTAATGGTTTTCCATGTTTCTCATCAAAATCCTTTTCCCTGAGCATAATCTTCTTAAGAAACCCAAAGATTTTTTTATATTACTCATTCATATTAATTGGCCTTAATATCAGTCTCTTTTGAAGAGATCTTACAATCATACACATGTCAAGCTTCTCAAGAATACCGATACTTATGTTTCCTTCCTTATGGAAATAGACAACAATAAACCATTCTTTTCCAACTGCTATAAAGGTATTCTGAAGATAGAATCACAATCTGGAAATTTCATTATTACCCAGGGAGATAGAATGCCCAAATCCAACTTCGTCTCATGCCTTATACCATCCTTGGTCAACAACCTTTTTACCAAGGGAATCCTTTCTTAAGATTCCCTTTTACTGCTACATGATCATACCCAACCATACATGTATGGCTACCATACACCTATGGATGTCACTCTAACCCATTGGTCAGCTTGAAATACTCAGTACTTCTTGACCAGACTTTATATCAATCTTTCCTTAGTCCTTCTATATCATCCTTTTTGAGCTACACACAATGGGATTATTATATCTTCAATCACACTTTTACTCTCCTACTGATACCAATTAATAATTGGCCAAAATGATCTATCAACAGACCATGACTTGCAATCAACCATAGGTTATAATAAGCCTATTTTCATGTTTAAATATACTTGTTCACTACCATATGTATTACAACATCACTTGTGCACCAATTCTTTTTATTTATTAGTCCTCTTAACGAGATAAGTAATGCACACATGGCTTATCCTCTTTTTAACAAAAAACATTTTTGTTAGGGCTCTAACAATACATCATTACAACAACTAGTTCATTCATTCTTTGAAATTAAGTTGTGCTTAACAAAATTTTTCCATTTCACATTAAAATTAAACCATTAATTCTTATCAACATAATCCCACTCCTATAGGAGTTTTTACTATTCCACCAACTAACAACAATGTTCCTCTATTGCTAGAAAATCCAAAACAACATGGTTTTGTGCTCTATTAATTAACCCATGTAGGATCAGTGTTGAAACTAGAGTTTTGATACCACTTTGTAACATACCCAACCCCATAAGTATATTTGAAGGGATGGAGTGTCAATTTTTGTTTCTATTTTTCCAATAAATCATTTGTTCAATTAGTCTTCGTAAATTTGTTCTGCTCATCCAGAGATTTCTAGTGACTGTCACCATGCTCAAAACTAAGTTTTGGATCAAAATATATGGCCTCTTAAATTTTTTAAGCACTCTTCCATAATAATTTCACGTGGCTCCACATCATCCTCTAAGGCATAAGTGCTTGTTGGTGTGGCACATGCCACCTATTCTTCTAGACTCTTGGCCTATTGGGTCCCAGGACCTCAGCCAATTTACCAAAGTATGATATTATTGAAGGACTAATATGACATGATATGGCGCTCAAAGTATGTTGCATTGTCATAACGTGCCACCTATCCTTCAGGAATTAGTTTGGTGAAATCATTTAATGTCTCACCAGGTTACCACACCATTGACCCACCAAATGTTCCTACAAAAAAATCATCCCTAGACACTCGATTTGGTATGAGATAGAACCCTAAAAATGTGTCCTATCATGTGCCCCCAACCAGCCTTCACTATATCAAGACACACAACTGCTAGATTCCATATTATTAGCCCATGTTTCCTGAATTATAGAATCTTATTCTGAAACTCATAACTGCACCATTATTACTGACACATGTAGCCACACTGAAAACCACAAATACTTCCTCCTCCAAACACATTGGTTTGATGACTAAGAATGCCTAGGATATTTACTCATATTATGACCATTACACTCACTAGTTCCTGGCTCTCCCTCAATTTCAATAAACCTTAGCAGCAGTGCATCAAAACACATTTGCAGCGTCCTCAGAAACAACCACAACCACACCTACTATTATTGACATTCATTGTGTTTCCATGTTAGTAAATGAATGCATGTGATGACCTTGTGAGTTATGTGAAAAACCAAGCAACTTCACATACATGTTCCCCTCATTATCATTTCCCAGTTTTGGCATATCGCCACTTGGCCACAGGTTCCCCTGCATGATTCCCCATCTAGCACTCAAGCATTAGTCACTCCCCCACCTATGGATCCCACCATAACAAGAATATAATATGTATATCTAAACCTGTTGGCCATTTTGATTCCCCCACGATGTGAATAATTCCCACCAAACCCCCCAAATTCCACCATAACTCCCATTTACAATATTCTCCCTCCCCCAAATCCCCATACACCTAATTTTTGTATGGATATTTAGTTCATGATGTCTGGTGAAGTACCTAAGCCTCCCCCCATGGGTCCATCCATCTTGGATATGAGTGATGATATCCAACCATCATATCATATGGATTCCATATACAATCCTTCCATTATTCCCACAAATCTCACTCAAGCCATTTCCTCATCTACCTCCTCATCCCAACCTATTGTAGTCTCATTATACTCCATTTTTCAATCAGGTGAAAAACATTTGGAAGCTCTATGCAAACCAGAATTCCCATGGGATTCCTTTCACCATTGATCCTTCTTCTTAGCTCACAGTTCCTTTCAAGCACACTCAGATGCTCCAGTTTATTCCATTGAAGCTAAGGATTGCATTCCCCCTACCCATGTGGATTGGTTTGAAAATCCAATACTCACACCTGATGCCTTTGAAGAAGGGAATATGGAAAACATCTCCCCCGCAATTAAAATAGACGTCTCTATCAAAATTAATGTCATGGAATAAATCACTCTAGGTGTCTCATTCTCTCTCAAAGAAATCATAGCATATAAGACCCTCTTACAGGAATTTCAGGACTTTTTCACATGGTCCTACACATAGATGCCTAGATTAGACGCAACCATTGTGGAACATTGTATCTAAACACGGTCTGATATTTCCCTCGTTCGACAGAATCAATGGAAAATCTACCCTTCTAAAGCTATGGCTATAAAATTTGAAATCTACAAGTTTCGTGTTGTTGGCTTCATCTACCCAATAACATACACATCATGGGTTTCCAATCTTGTCCTTGTCAACCAAAAATAGGGCACTATTAGGGTATGCATTGAATTTCACAACCTCAATCAATATTGTCCCAAAGAAAACTTCCCTAGCCCATTCATTGACCAAGTTATCAATTCTTGTGTTGACCATGAAGTCCTCTCACTCATGGACGAGTCTTTCAGCTATAACCAAATTCAAATTTGTCGTGCTAGCCAATACAAAAGAACATTCACAACCCCTTGGGGCACATTTTCATATCATGTAATTCCCTTTGGAATAAAAAATGTAGGCACCACCTTCCAATGTTCCATGACATATTCATTTCATGATCTCGCTCACATTATCCTCGCATACTTGGATGACCTAACTAATCGTTCCAAACAATGCTCCCAACACATAGAATATCTACATCTCATCTTTGAATGTTGTTGATGTTACAATATTCAAATAAATCCTATGAAATGTGTCTTTTGCATCACTATAGGCCATCTATTGGGATTCTTCATCTCCCAACAAGGAATCACTATATACCCCCTTAAGTTCTAGGGAAGAAATGAGATCCCTCATCCCAAGAACCTTTTCCAATTGAAAATCCTCGAAGGAAAATCCATTTTTTATGAAGTTTTGTTCCCGACTATTGCAAGATACCAGATATATAAAATATGCAGAACAGAAATGAAATGCTAGAAATGACAGAATAACAGTAAAATATCCAGCATAATCTTCATAATACACAGAAATGATATACGAAATAGCAACATAAATAGCACTTGAATCAGATAACAATGTTCACAGGCCTCTTTGAGGGGGCAACCTCCAATCGAGCAGTGCTCTGTTAAAATAATATCCAAGCTAGGGTTCTCATACCCTCGACTCCTATTTATACTAAAAAGAAACATCTTGAGGAAGATCCTTCTAGAAGCGAAAGCTTCTATTAGGTCTTCTTACATCCGCCTTATTCTATTTTATTGAAAGGTCTTATTAATATTGACCTTTATTACATATGAATACATTGAT
>JZKD02S1899494.1:733906-744630 GCA_000966675.3 Picea glauca
CTAGAGGAAGATCCTTCTAGAAGCGGAAGCTTCTATTCGGTCTTCTTACATCCGCCTTATTCTATTTTATTGAAAGGTCTTATTAATATTGACCTTTATTACATCCAAATACATTGATCTACCTATGTGCGGGTTAGGACCTTAACAACTATGCTATCCACACCCATGGCTTCTTATGCTTACTACCGTGTGATGTCCCATTGCAATGGGACCAATATGCTCAAGTTGCATTTAATTCTATAAAATAAGAACTCAACAAAGAACCCATAATTAGTCCCCCAGACTATGATAAGAATTATATCATGTACCTATTTGCCTTAGAGGTTTCAATTGTAGGAGTTCTTCTCCATGTAGGAAATGAACAGAATGAGCATGTCATCTACTATATCAACAAAACCCTCTTAGGTCCCCCTCTCAGATACAATCATGCGGAGAATATTTCCCTCACATTTTTCCTCGTAGTTCAAAACATGCATCACTACATCCTTCTTTTTATCACAACATTCATGGATGATTCCAATCCTATGCATCATCTGCTTAGTCGCCACCAGATCAATGGAAAATTTTCTCATTGGATTTTCATTCTCCAAGAATGCGATATGGAGTTCACTACTCCCAAAAGAAAAAAATACCTTATATTGGCAGAGCTCATGGTTGACTTACCATTCAAGTCATACAACCCCCTTTTCAATGAAAACTTCCTTGATGAACATTTATTTTAATTTCATTTGATGATCCATGGTATGGGGATATTATTTTCTATCACCAAACACAAAAGTTTGGCCCTCATCTCTCCCGATATGACCACCATCAAATACATCACCAAGCCTCACACTACCTTCTTACAGGAGACATTCTCTACTGTAGGGGCATCGACACCATTCTCCAATGATGCTCACCCTCGAGGAAGCAAACAAATTCTTTAATGATTTTAATAGTGGTGCATGTGGAGGTTACCTGATCTCTGACATGTCCACAAAACAAAACATTGTTCAGGTTGGTTACTTTTGTCCTACCCTATTTCATGAGTGCATTCATGTAGTCAAGTTTTGTGACAAGTTTCAATTGTATGCACACAAAGCCCGAGAACCACCTGCCCTTGTCCATCCCGTCATAACCATTGGCCACTTCTGTAAATGGGGTATTGATTTCATGACTTGAAACCCCCCATATAGCAATGGGAACAAGTATATAGTGGTATTTGCTGACTACTTTACCAAATGTGAAGAAGTGACGCAGTCGTACCCACAGGTACGCCCGCTCACATAGGATCTTCTCTTCTCTCGGCCCAAATAACACCAAGGTTCTTCTATTTCCCTATCGGGAAGTCTGCACCCACATATATCTTCGTGTGATTCCCCCTTTCTTTACTTATCGGGAAATCAGAACTCGTGACTTCGCGAGTCTAATGGTCAAGCACTGTACTCTCGAATCCTTGAGACCCGATGCCTCAGTCAACATTGACTTCCTCCTGTCGGAACTTTTCCTTATCGCGATTTCGCTACTCACAATATCAAACCTCATGATTTACCGACTTCTGAACCCCGATGCGTCGAAACTCCGATGCACTCGCGGGTTGACTTTTCAACGTTCCCGTCACCTCGTCGAGACTTCGGACTTCGTGGGATCATGAATCCTGATGTCAATGGTTTCGAGACTTTACTTTCCCCGAACTCCGATATAGTGTGCCACCTGTCTTCCACTCGCCGACTCCCCTGTGGCCCACATGCTGTCCTTCGACTTGTCGGGATATCGCGTATTGCAATATCGCGATTCCTGATGCAATAATTTGGAACTTCGACTCAAGAAACCCCCATTCACGATATGCATGTGAATCCAACGACCCTCGTGACCTTGATCAATGGATCCGCCCCTCCTGAGCTTTGAACCTTTGGATTTTCTCGCCGTAATCTCCTTGTACCTCCACAAGATCTAACGGCCCTCAGAACTTCGTGAAATCTCCTTGGAGGATTTCGACCGTCCATTCTTCCTGATGGATTCTGCAAAATGAATCAAGTACTTCCTCCATGAAGACTTGTTCACCTGCATGCAAACTTACAGCAGCCTTCTCGAACGCTTCAAACACAACTTCTCTGTGCGAGTCCATGGACGAATTCGAAGACTCTATCCTTCCTGAGCTTTCCCATGACTTTCAAGTCCTTCAGGAACTTCCCTTGCACGCACTCCTTGTGGAAAATCTTCAACAACATCTAAGTGTTGAAGTCCCTCGACTCTGTGCACACCTGCAGTAGAAGTCTTTCAAATATTTAGTCAGGTTCGCAACCCTGAGACTTTTACTTGGCATGTGCACTTCTTGCACGACTCCTGTGCCCAACTGCACCTTTTGGGATGAATGAGAACAAAAGTCTGCCTCTACCTGAACCCTCTGTCAACGCACCCCTGGAAGACAATTCGACTGCACTCCTTGCAGGAATCCCTGGCTCAAATAGAGAAACAATTGAAACTCATTCCTTCACCCTTTCAGACTTCAATTCAACCATGAAATCATATACACAGCATATAAAAGAAAATGCATAGCAGGAAGCAACCATTCATGAGCATATCAACAATACACAGAGAATCAGACACAAAACCATGAATTTGAACCAATCTTCTTCTATTAATTCAAATATTAGTACATGGGTGTTCTTTACACAACTCTCTGCATGCTCTTTCTTTCCTCCTGCTTCTATTCTATGCTTAGGCTTAACGTTACAATGACACAACGAGGGTGTCTATATCTGTTTTCCCTCCAGCTCCTAAACTGTCTAGTCTAGAATTAAAATCCTATCTACCTGCATTAACTATATTAAATGTCGTCTATCTACTTAAGGACGAGATCTATCCACTCAAGGTCCATTACAATATACAAAGGCACCTCTCCTTAAATGACTTCATTTAATATGTGCGCAACAACTTCCAAGGTTATTTCAAAATTTGTGATGGCTTGTCCAGCTATCTCCTGCTTCCGCGCTGGCTTTCTTGATGTGCTGGCGATGCTCCTGCATCATACTCCCTCGCTTGAAAACTTTCATGGGCTCTTGTCCATGAGCTCCTGCACGGTCTGTCCATGCTTCTGTATCTCCGCTTCAGTCTCCCAGCTGGAGTCTTCAACTGGATGGTTCTTCCACTTGACCAGATACTCATAGTATTCTTTCCTCCTGGCCTTCTTACCCACTCTCTTGTCCAGTATGCATTCCATCTACGGTTTCTCTACAACTGGCATTTGCTTCATCCACTGGATCACTGGCTGCTCGGTTCCAGTGTCTGTTTCCCCAGCCCTATATGGGTATAAATCTGTGACATTGAATATCAGAGATATTCCGATCCCATTAGGTAACTCGTTCTCATAAGCATTGTCCCAAAATTTTCTCAAGACCTTGCATGGCCTGATTTTCTTCATCTTCATTTTATTGTATGCTCCTCTCGAGAACCTTTCTTTCCTCAAATGTACCAGAACCAGATCACCAACCTCGAACTGAAGTTGTCTCCGATGTTGATCTGCTCTGCGCTTATATTCCTGGCTTGAACTTTACAACCGCTCCTTCCCCTGACTATGAAGTTCCTTCATCACCTCAGCGAACTCTTCTGCACTAGTGCTACTAGTAGCAGTCTGTTCTGAATCCCTCAATTCAAAAACTCCTCTCGGTTGCATGCCATAAACAACCTAAAATGGACTCTTTCATGTAGTCCAATTCACTGAGTCGTTGTATGCAAACTCTGCCTGGGGTAATATACTGTCCCATTGGCTATGGTGTTCTGTCACCAAGCTCCTCAGCAAGTCTCCCAAAATTTTGTTCACCACTTTTGTTTGCCCATCCATTTGAGGATGATAAGATAAACTAAATGCCAAATTAGTTCCCAGCTTCTTCCATAAGGTCCTCCAGAAATTCCCTATGAATTTTGTGTCTCTATCTAAAACTATGCTTTTCGGCAAACCATGAAGTCGAATGACCTCTTTGAAAAACTGATTTGCGATGTGAGTCGCATCGCTGGTTTTCTGGCATGGGATGAAATGTGCCATCTTGAAAAACCTATCCACTACCACAAAGATTGAATCAAGACCTCTTTGTGTCTTTGGCAACCCCAATACAAAATCCATACTTATCGCCTCCCACGACCTCTCTGGTATGGGCAATGGCTGATAAAATCCTGCATTCTGTTTCCTTCCCTTCGAATGCTGGAAAATTATGCATCTGTCAATGAATCTCTTGACATCTTCTCACATTCCTGGCCAAAAGTATGATTCACTCAATTTCGCAAACGTTTTTTCATGGCCAAAGTGTCCTGCCAAGCCTCCACTGTGCTTCTCCTTTAACAGGTTCTCCCTCATGGAGCAATTCGGAATACACAGTTGATTGTCTCTGAAAAACAATCCTTCTTGGATCATGTAGTCTATCCAAGGGCTTCTGTCTCTGAGAAATGGATTCTCAACTGCTTCATACGCTTCTGCAAAATCTGCATCACCTGCGTACATGTCCCAGAGATCATCAAAACCCAACGTTTTGACTCGGAACTCCTGCAACAACAAACATTTCTTGCTCAAAGCATCAGCCACTTTGTTAGTAGTACCCAAAATGTGTTTAATCGCAAATGTGAAATTTTTCATATACTCTACCCATTTTACATGTCTCTGATTCAACTTCTCCTGTTGAGTCACAAACTATAATGCGTGGTTATCACTATATAAAACAAATTCTCTTGGGATCAAGTAATGCCTCCACTTCTTCAGTGTTTGGATAATGGCATAGAATTCCTTATCATACATGGAGTACTTCACCTTTGCCTCATTCATCTTCTCACTGAAATATACAATCATTCTGTCTTCCTGACTCAAGACCGCTCCTATGGCAAATCCGCTTACGTCACATTTCACTTGAAACGTCTTTTGGAAATCCGGCAACATCAAAACTGGTTGTTCTGTGATCTTCCGTTTCAACAAATTGAAACTTTTCTCAACCTCTGCTGTCCAGTGAAAAGTTTTATGCCGCTTCTTCACTATATCCATCATTGTTGCGCTAATTTCACTGAAATTCCTGATGAACTTCCAGTAGAAACTAGCCAATACATGAAATCTCCTCACCTCAAAAATATTTCTCGGTGATGGCCAATTTTTAATCACTTCCACCTTATCCGGATCCATCTTCAACTCATTTGCCAAAATAACAAACCCCAAGTAAATGAGCTATGTCTTCATGAATGAGGACTTCTTCATGTTAATCAACAGCTTCTCCTACTGTAGCTTCTTCATCACTATAGCCAAATGCTTCAAGTGCTCTGCCACTGATTTACTATAAACTAGTATGTCATCCAAGTATACAATGACAAATTTCCCAATGAACTCCCTCAGGACTTCATTCATCAACCTCATAAAGGTACTCGGTGCATTCGTCAAGCCAAACGGCATAACAAGCCACTCATACAGTGCTTTGTTGGTTTTGAAGGCTGTCTTCCACTCATCACCTTCTCTCATGTGAATCTGGTGATATCCACTCTTCAAGTCAATTTTTTTAAAGTATTTTTCTCTGCTCAAGCAATCCATCAGATCAGCCATTCTTGGCAATGGGAACGTGTACCTGATGGTTATCTTATTAATCGCTCTTGAGTCAGTACACATTCTCCAGCCTCCATCTTTCTTCAGACTGAGTACTATTGGAATAGCACACAGACTCAAGCTCTCTCTGACCAATCCTTTGTCCAATAACTCCTGGACCTGCTTCTTAACCTCTTCATTTTCTTGCGGCGTTAATCTGTACGTGGCTTTATTCGACAAACTAGCTCCTGGTATGAGATCAATATGATGACTCACACTCCTCATCGGTGGAAACGAACAAGGTAATTCGTCCACTATGATGTCAATGAACTCTTCTAGCAGTTCCTAAACTTCATCTGGTAAATCATCCACTCTTGTGCTAGTCAGAACAATCCTCGGTTTCCTGACCACAAAGAATTGCGGATCTTCCTTCTTCTTAACCTCTGTAAGAAGTTCCTTCCCACTCATGAGAAGTACTGTGTTTCTTACTTCCAGCTTCACCTCCTTATCCTTTATCGGAAGCAACATATGGGTTCTCCCATTCTTCTCTAGGGTATATGTGTTCATTCTCCCATCATGAATCACATTCCTGTCATATTTCCATGGTCTACCCAACAATAAATGACATACATCCATAGGAATGACATCACATAAAATCTTATCATTATATCCTCCTATCTTGAATTCAACCAAGCATTGTTTAGTAACAGTTACCTAGTGTCCTTTCTGTAGCCACGAAACTCTGTATGGGCTTGGATGATCAGTCGTCTCCAGCTCCATATTTTTTACCATCTCTGTGGATACGAGATTATCCGTGCTACCACTATATACAATGACCTTGCATACCCTATCCTTGGTATTGCAAGCAGTCCTAAAGAGTCTGGTCCTTTGGACTGAGCTTTCCACCTCCTTCTCGAGTGTCAAAAGGACTTTTCGCATCATAAGCGATCTTCCGCCTTCTGCGTCTTCGGCCTCAACATATTGCCTCTATGCCTCGGTGATGTGAGCTTCTCCAATGTCCTTCTTTTTCTCTGGACACTCATAAGACTTGTGCCCATTATTTCCACATGTGAAACATGTGATTACTCCACCCCTTCCTCTTCCTCTACCTCTAGTACGAGGAAAAGTGTTGTTGTCAGCATATCCTCCGCTCTGCTCTGTATGCTACCCTCTCTGTTCAACATATGGCCCTCTCTGTGAGGTTCCACCTCTCTCAACTTTACCCTGAGGTTTCTTCCCTTCCTCCTTGGGCTTCTAATATTTGTCCTGGGCAACTGCTTTTCCTCTGGGCTGACTTCTTCCTCGGCCCCTCTGACTCTATTTTCAGCTCAGCTTCTCCTCAGCTTTCAGAGCCATCTGATGAGCATACTCCACCGTTCGGATGGTTACCATGCTCATCTCGTCCTGGATATCATATCTCAGGCAATTCATATATATGGAAACCTTCTCATCATCACTCTCCTGATGACCTTCCCTGATGTTCAGTCGATAGAATTCCTCAGTTTATTCTTTCACTGTCATCAGCTTCTGTCTCAGGTTCTGCATCCTCCTAAACAGAGTAATTTGAAAATCCCTGGGGATGAATTTCGCCTTCATCTTCGCGATCATCCTGTTCCAGCTCTTGATCTTCTTCTTGCCCTTGCAACGTCTGTCAGCTTGTAGTTCATCCCACCACAATGTTGCATGTCCTTTCAAGAGAATGACAGCATGCTTGAATTTCTTGTCCTATTCGACATATTCATAGTCAAAGTAAGTATCCAGAGCTCTAACCCAATCTAGAAGCTCCTCTGCATCCAGATTTTCCTCATAAACTGGAATGTCCATATTTTCTTTTTCACCCATCCTAGCAATAGCTTTTATTAGACGCTCATTTGATGCATCTTCGGCTGCAACTTCCTCTTCTCATTCAGCCTCTATTTTTCTCTCAGAATCACTGAGATCCCCTGCACTAGCTGCGTGTCTTTGCGTTGTCTCCATGTCTTCGAGTCTTTCTCGAAGATCACACATTTGCCTCTCCATTTCTGGATTTGTTGCCTGCCTGCCTCTTGTCCTCTACACCTCCCTATCCTCTGGATCGGGTGATTTTCTATCTCTCCTCAGCGGCATGGTGAATTTCCTCTTTTCTACTATAGAAAGCAAAGAAATTCTCTCACTCTAATACCACTCTGACGCAGCCACACCTACAGGTACACCTGCTTACACAGGATCTTATCTTCTCTCGGCTCGAAGAACACCAAGGTTCTTCTATTTCCCTATCGGGAAGTCTGCACCCACAAATCTCTTCGCATGATTCCCCTTTCTTTACTTATCCAGAAATCGGAACTCGCGACTTCGCAAGTCTAATGGTCAAGCACTGCACTCTCAAATCCCTGAGACCCGATGCCTCATTCAACGTTGACTTCCTCCTGTCGGAAATTTCCTTACCGCAATTTCGCTACTCACGATATCAAACCTCTCGATTTACCGACTTCCAAACCCCGATGCACCGAAACTCCGTTGCTCTTGTGGGTTGACTTTTCAACAGTCTCATCACCTCGTCGGGACTTCGGACTTCGCGGGATCGTGAATCCTGATTTCAATGGTTTCGGGACTTTACTTTCCCCAAACTTCGATACGGTGTGCCACCTGTCTTCCACTCGCCGACTCCATTGTGGCCCACACGTAGTCCTTCGACTTGTTGGGATATCGTGTATCGCAATATCGTGATTCCTGATGTAATAAGTTGGAACTTCGACTCATGAAACCCTGATTCACAATATGCATGTGAATCCAATGACCCTCGTGACCTTGATCAATGGCTTTGCCCCTTCTGATCTTTGAAACTTTGGACATTCTCGCCGTAATCTCCTTGCAACTCCGCAAGATCTAACGACCCTCAAAACTTCGCGAAATATCCTCGGAGGATTTCAACCATCCGTTCTTCCTGATGAATTTTGTGAAATGAATCAAGTACTTCCTCCATGAAGACTTGTTCACTTGTGCGCAAAATTGCAGCAGCCTGCTCGAACACTTCAAACACAACTTCTCTATGCGAGTCCTTCGACAAATTCGAAGACTCTATCCTTCCTGAGCTTTCCCATGACTTTCAAGTCCTTTAGAAACTTCCCTTGTGTGCACTCCTTGTGGCAAATCTTCAACAACATCTAAGTGTCGAAGTCCCTCGACTCTGCGCACACCTGGAGTAGCAATCTTTCAACTCTTTACTCAGGTTCACAAACCTGAGAATTTTACTCGGCCTGTGCACTCCTTGCATGGCTCCTATGTCCAACTGCACATTTTGGGATGAATGAGAACAAAAGTCTGCCTCTATCTGAACCCTCTGTCAATGCACCCTTGGCGGAAAATTCGACTGCAATCCTTGCAGGAATCTCTGGCTCAAATAGAGAAACAATTGAAACTCATTCCTTCACCCTTTCAGACTTCAATTCAACCATGAAATCATATACACAGCATATAAAATAAAATTCATAGCAGGAAGCAACCATTCATGAGCATATCAACAATACACAGAGAATCAGACACAAAACCATGAATTTGAACCAATCTTCTTCTATTAATTCAAATATTAGTACATGGGTGTTCTTTACACAACTCTCTGCATGCTCTTTCTTTCCTCCTGCTTCTATTCTATGCTAGGCTTAATGTTACAATGATACAATGAGGGTGTCTATATCCATTTTCCCGCCAGCTCCTAAACTGTCTAGTCTAGAATTAAAATCCTATCTACCTACATTAACTATATTAAATGTTGTCTATCTACTTAAGGATGAGAGCTATATGCTCAAGGTCCATTACAATATACAAAGGTGCCTCTTCTTAAATGACTTCATTTAAGATCTGTGCAACAACTTCCAAGGTTATTTCAAAATTCGTGTTGGCTTGTCCAGTTGTCTCCCGCTTCCGCGCTAGCTTGCTTGATGTGCTGGTGATGCTCCCGCATCAGGAAGCCATGCCCACCTTCAATAATACAACAGATACAGTTTCTCACATTTTATTTAACCACGTCATTTCTCTCTTTAGTGTCCCCCTCTAGCTGGTGTTTGACCATGACAAACATTTTGAGAATGAATTCTTCACTGAGCTATATACCAAAATGGGATTTACTCATGAATTCATGTCCCCCTACTACCCATAGTCCAATGAGAAAGTCGAAGAAATCAATAAGGTCCTTAAACCCATGCTACAATGAATTGTAGATAAGCATAAGACCAACTAGAATTAGATGCGTTTCTTGTCCTTATGGGAATATTGGACAATAGTCAAAACTGTCACTGGTTTCACGCCTTTCCATATTTTTCACAGGGTGGAATTCATCCTTCCCATCGAGTGAAAAATACCCAATCTACGCATCATAATAGAGCTCCTACCGGATATAACTCCTATTGAGAAACGATTTCTTGCTCTCAAATATCTTGATGAGGATCAATGATCCTCTTTATAAAACAATGAAGCAACCAAGAAATGATCCAAGGTCATCTTCGATCATCAAGTATCCCTTCGGTCCTTTACTAAGGAAACCTTGTACTGGCCTATGATATCACACACGACACCCTCAACCATGAAAAATTTGAATATCTTTGGTGGGGACCCTATATCATTCATCATTGCATCATCAAGAGTGCCTATAATATAGCTCACCCTGAAGGGGCCACACTCAAGGATATAGTCAACGAGTTATACCTGAAGAAATTATACCCTTAAGTATAGCCACTCTACCTTAGGTTCTTCTTTCATTTCCCTGGTTATTTTAGTCTTTTTTCACACCACGCCTTATCGCAACATGGGCCTAATCCTTTGTCCATGTTTTGGCAGATGAATCCTCCATTCGATTAACACATTCGGTATGCTAATGGTGTGGGCCATTGAACTCAGAATCTTGCTTTGAAATCTTGGTCTATTTACAACCTTGAGCATGTGTTACTTCACTCTAGTGGTATATGCCTCAGTCTTGCCACCAATAACCAAGTTAATTATGCTGATGTCATTGGCCTCCTCTTCGAGGCTAGTCACCTCCATCTTCATCGCCTAAGCGTCCTCTTGGATTCCTAGCTCATCTTCATGTGCTTGAACAATGTGTGTCACATTCATGATCCATGCCTACATTGCAAGTACCTACAAGTTAAACTTCTATTGAGAAATTTTGATTCAATCACATTTACTCATATACACAAAAATATAAGAAGCATCATCA
>JZKD02S1899494.1:744711-762687 GCA_000966675.3 Picea glauca
ATATATTCCCTCAACATCTACATAATGGGAGTTCATAGACTCTTATACATCACAAAAAAGTGGTCCAATCCCATACTATAGGTGTGACCTATGGAGCCCTTAGATCTAAAAAGTCACTAGCCAGAGGAACCCCTGGTGGATCTCTATCATCTTGGGGATCCCTCCCTCACCCACCTAAGGGAGTCTCCCTCCCAGGAATGCAACTGGTCAATATTTCTCCAACTACATCCTCCCATTGTACAATCAACCTCCAATTGGGGTCCACACCTATACATTTCTCCAATATATGCTCATCTTAGATATGAGGCCAACTCTCCTTTGGTACTCCATCCAAGAATCCCTCCAGTTTTCTCCTCAAGTCCTCAACCCCTTAAACTAATGTTGTGGTGTCATATTTTATCGCAACCTATGATGGTCCTGCCCTAGGGTCATCATATCGGTGACAACCTCACCTCACCCTACCCTCCACATCCCACACCCCATCATCCGCAACATGGGAAAATGCAGCCTGCGAAACGTTGGACCCCACATCTGCGAAGTCACATATATGGTTTTATGAGTCTCTATATCCAACAAATATATACATCACTAAAACATCATTCATGCAAAAAAAACCAAAATATACGTTGGTGATCCCACAACTTGCTTGGAATTAGTCGCATGTCTAGGTGATGATGAAAGTTAATCCCAAAGTATGGGAACTCATAGATAACTTGTGGGGTCTACCTATAAACCCCCTCAAACACGGGTGTGAAATAATTCATGTTGGGCTCAGGTTTTGTCATATTTTCCGCCATACAAATACATTCATCATTACACCTTCTCCCTACATTTCGTCAATAATATATCCCTAATTACACCATAAACTTCCATTATCTCTTGTTATTTATCCTATGTGGTTAATACATAATTTTCTATATTTTTAGTGATTAAAAGGATTATTATACAATATCTTTTGTGATGATGGCTTAATCCTATGTTTCTATATCCAAACAATATGTTCCTGCACTCTAAGTCATCCAGTACCAAAAGGTTCTACAATCATCCGGTACCTGCAAAATCATCTGGTACTCACACTCCATGTCATCCAGTACTCACAATTCAACTAATCCAATACCAGAATGTTCCAGAAACCATCTGGTACCAAAATGTTCCAGGTCATCTAGTACCAACTGTTGTAACCTAGTTCTGCACCCCTACCTCTCCTCCCTCTTCTCCCTATGCCTTCATCAAATTTTCCTCTTCTGGTTGGTTAAGTCAGTTTCCCATTACTGAGTGACTTGGTTCGTATTCATTTCTTACTTTATTGAGTATTTGCACATTTATGTTTCTATTGTTTTTTGAAAGATAATTACATGTCATATTTGGTTTAGAATGCTTTTCATCATGTTTTCCATTATTTGAGCTCAAAGTAGGTCATCCAATGCTTTTTGTATGAACAAGAAATGCCTATGGAAAAGCACAACAATCCAGAGAATTCAATTCTGAGCTCAGATTGTGGGAAAAAACAGGTTAAATTTTGACGGTGGAGATCCATTAGGCCAATCATATCAATGACTCTCATCCATTCAGGGGTGCAGAATCACGCAAATTTTAACATCAATAATTATCTGAAGTCCCAAAGAGCCAAATTCCTGAACTCCCGAAGTAAATCTGGACCATCCATCAACAAGGAAACGTGGAGGCAGATCCTTCACATCAGAGACTTATCACTCCGGAAGGTTTTCGAAGCACTAGAACAAGAATTACCTAAAGAGTCGAAGGGCTGAAGTTCTGAACTCCTGAATAGACGAAGTTCCGAACTGCCGAAGTCCTGAAGTTACGAAAGACTACCACATCACTTCAAGCCCGTACTACCTCGGGAGAACTTCATGCCTCACCAACAATGATACGTGGCACTCATAAGTCATGACACATGGCACACTCATCATTCATGACACGTGGAACTCATTCTAGGTCATTTGGTTGTGTCATTTGCCCATTTCCACATGACATGTGTCACCCCTCTCTCCATGACACATAAACGATCGTTACATCATATGACATCTATGCTGCCACATCACTCTGGGAACGTACCACTCTGAGATATTTACAAGAACAACATTCAAAACTACCGAAGCCTGAACTCCCGAAGTGAATCTGGACCATCCGCTAGCAAGGAAATGTGGAGGTAGATCATTCACTTTGGCTATTTTCCTTTGGGATATTTCCAAGAACAAAATTCAAAACTCCCAAAGCCAAAGCTCCTGAAGAAAATCTATACCGTCCATCAATGAGGACACGTAGTGAAAGATATCCCTCTTTGGATATATGACATCAGACCATCATCTCAATTCATAACCACGTCACTGTTGGAGGAAACAAGAAGAGATCAGTAATTAAATGACTCATGAAGTCCCGAAGTGAGTATGGACCATCCATCAACAAGGACACATGGAGGTAGATCATTCACTTCAACGATTTTCCTCTGGAATAATTCCAAGCACAACATTCAAAACTCCTGAAGCATGAATTCCCGAACTAAATATAGAGCAATGATCTCAAATCAACAAGAACCATTGATCCTTGCAATAGGTAAATATTACCGGTATCATATATTGCAACACGATCGATGGCCACAATTCATTGCGGGGACGTAAACTACCCGGATGTTAATTTTTTAGAGCGGCCCCACAATTGGAACCATGGTATTGTTGGAAGGGTACATGGCATCTTGTTGGGGATTGTGGGCCCAAAAGCGGTGTGGGACCAGACCACCCTCAACAAATTCTAAAATCACGTGCATAAATGACATCAGGTCACCACATCACCTCCACTCATTCCACTCACTACTCTCTCTCCTCTCACCACCCTACATGTTTCCTCCACTCACCTCCACATAATACAAATCCGCTCATATCACCTATCACCTCCATGCATCATGTCATCCTATTGGATGCTCGCCTCCACATCTTCCTATTCATGACCAAATCATCATAGAGAAAGAAAGAATAAGAGATAGTTACAGTCAATACATAGTACACTTAGCTTCCGAAAGATCAGACACAAACAAAGAGTTAAGTCTCAGTCTCAGGTCAATGAAAAATAGCTCCATAACACTTCAAAAAACTACCTCTTCCTTAATCAGGGATATGCTCATGCATCCAGTGTCTTCAGTGGCCTTCAATGGCTCACGGGCATGCCATTACTCAACATAGAGCTCTGTTATGTCACCTCGAGGCCTATTTTCTGCCAATTCAGTTCCTCTAGCACATGCATCAGTTATGTCTCAAAGCCAGTAGTAGTTTTTAATTCATTAATTCCAGTATTTTCTTAGATTAGATACAAGAGTGGTATTTTGTGTGTGATAAGAAACACTCTTGTTTATTAAGTCCAGTGTCACAATCAATTTAATAAATTTTTTTACAAACAGTCACCTAAAATTAGGTCTCAGCCCCCTAAGGACGAGAACCTATGCAACTTTGTTAAATAGGGGGTCTTTGAATGTTTTGAGGGTCTGATTTTTGGGAAAAGAATAGAAATACCTCAGACTGGTTGGACCCATTCTATGCATGGATTAAATATCTCTACCTAGTAAACACACTCTTGATGACAATGTTTCATTCAAATCTTCATGTGTTTTTATTCTTATCTTGAATATAGTTTTTGATTTGTGCAAAGTATATTTCATTTCCTTTCAGCTATTGTATAACTTATTTTTACTAATATGAAACCTGTCAAAAAGCTAATGCTTTGGTAAATATTTGTTTTTGTTGAAACCTGTGGGAGTCATTTTGTTTTTGATACATGTTTAATGTCTTGCAATGATATTTTAAGTATTTAACTTATTGCAACAAAATTATTCATTGAGTAGTCTGTTGTTTCCCTTTTTTTTCTATTATTTTACTGGTCTGTCATTAGTGTGCCACCAACTAAGGAGAATGCTCATCCATATAATTTTTTCAACCCAACCTTGCTTTGGTATTGATAGAATACCCCTTTGACCAACCAACAAATATTAAAGAATCAACCATTATAAAATGATAGGTGGCCTAGATTTTCCCCTTAGCATTCAGGTGCATACTTTAGGAGCAACATCTTCTAGCGTCGTTGTTGGGGAATGAAGTAACGAAATATATTTCCCTAGGAGAATGAAAATTGATCAGCTCTGAGCTTTGATGGTGAAAAAATATCAGACATAGATAGATTGCCATATTTCACTTGGCGACTTCATTGAGTAAAATTTAAAGAAGAAATATTGGCGCCCAGAAAGGGATTCAACAGATCCAAATATGAAAATAACAAAGCCAAGAAGGGTCATTCTAACCTTGAGAATAACATAGTATTCTCTCAGCTAGAAAGGAAACTAAGAAAACACACTGTTGATCAGAGATATACTTCCCCCCTCAAGGGTAAAGCTACACACAAAGAGCCTACGTCTAATTAGAATCACAAGAAGCTTGAATTTGATAGCCCTAAGAATCATAATTCCAAAGGGGCTCAGAAATCTTCAACTCCTGATTCCACTTTTGTATCTAGTCCTGCATCCACCCCTGTATCTCCCATAAATTTTCAGATCCTTATTATTCAAACCATGGATTTTAACGGGATGGATGTCATAATTGTTGCCAGATATGCACCCCTAGTGATTCCTATAGGCTTACATGCACTCCCAACCACATATTATATGAAATATTTGCTAATATATAATAGGGAAGTGTTGGCCCTTAACCAAGTTTTGAGAAACACTTGGTCATATTTGACCATTTTTGGAACTTCGACAGCCTGTCAAAGATGGAGCGCCAGATGAAGCAGAGATCATGGGATCTCGGCCCACTTTCAGGCCCATTTTTGGGTTTTGGGACAATGTAATGGGAAATGGATGTCGGCCCGTGGATTTACCCACGCTTAGGCCCACTTTTTTTTATGTATGAATAGATGTCTAGGCGAAGTAAGTAGAGGACTATAGCCTATCTATGTGATGTAAGATAAGTGCTAGTAGTGCTTTGTGCATGACTGTAGAAGGGTTACAAATCTAAGTGCAAGTTATTAAAGAGAATATAGAAGGCTTTGTGCTACAACGCAAGGAAGAAGGATCTAGTGAGTTGCACAGATCTTTTGTCCTGTCCGCAAAAGGGTTTTTGGTGACTGTGTGTTGTAACTGATTGAAGACATTAATAAAGAAGAAGAGTTTGTGGGCGTATCCCTAGGGTAGGGGTGAACCACGTACATGTTGTGTTGCTCTAATTTGTGTGACGTATCGATGTGTTTCTATGTGATCAATGTTAGATATATCTGATGTTGCTTTGTGCCTAATCATGTGAATGAATGCTAGATCTGACCTATGTGGATGTTCTTAGTGCTTGAATCTACTAGATCCAATGTTTCCTTTTATGTTAAGTGTTATTAGATGATAGATATACATAAAGAGGTAAGACATGTAAGCTCTGTGTTCTAATAGAGGTAAAAACAACAAAAACAAATTTATATCTAGAAGCTTTATGCTCTGTAAAAGTAGATAAGTGAAATTTTTTGTTTCTAAAATATGGATCTAGGTATGCTTGATAGAGTCTATCCTAGCTTGAAAACTAGGGAATTTTTAGATGAAAGAAGGTTTGATATGAATAGATCTGGTAAGAATAATGATAAATATGTTATACCTATGCATAGAAAGAATCTTTGTATTAACCAATGGATGCAGGATCCTAGAAAGAATTTTTTGCAGGATAGCTACCATGATCCTAGTGCATAGTACAAAAGAGGCTGGGGATCATTTACAAGAAAGAAAGGATTAAACCTATGCTACAGTTGCAGAAAACTAGGTCATCTAGCTAAGAAATGCTCGGGTGGAAGACCTAGTTGTCTCTGTTGCAAAGCTTTAGACCATGAAGTGTTGGATTTCCCTAGAATGATTGCTAAGCTTGAAAGAATGAATCTAAATGAATAAAACCCTAAGAAATCTCTAGAAATAGATGAATCTCAGAAAGAATCTGATAAGGTATTACTACAGATGAAAGAGACCTTGAATGGCCACTAACATTTTAGGTTATCAGAGATCTTTAAAGAAAAAGAATGCATCGAAGTAAGAATAGGAGATTTCGATGTTGATTGTGTTCTTGATGAAGAAACACCAGTGAACATCATGCCAGAGAGAACTTGGGAAGCTATAGGAAGACTTTCTTTGATACCTTCACTAAGAGGAATAAAAATCTTTAGAGGAAAGTTGGTGACCCTATGTGGAAAGCTCACTCAGATATCTATGAATGCTAATGAAACTTTGACAGAAGAAGATTTCGAAATTATCAAGTTTATTGAAGACAACACCCCGTTTACTATGTTACTTGGAAAACCTTGGATTAAGAGAGATCAAGCCATAAAGAAAGAAGAAGAAAAAGTTTTAGAACAACATAGACAAGAGTTAACAGATTTCATGACCAGAAGGATTGTGCAGTTGATTGAAGAACATGAGAACAGATCAAAACCAATTATCGTTAGAGGCCCGAATGTTGAAGATGAAAGAATGTCAGAAGGCTCACAGAAGACTGAAGCACATGTTCCAAAAAAACAAGAATTATTACCCCTGGGTATTAGGAGAGAATATCAGTAGTGCAAAGTACCTATGTTCAAGGAAAATAAGAATGAAAATGGGAAGAGAATCCCCGAGACAAAGCTCACTAGAAAAAAGGCTAGGAAACTAAGTAAAAGGAGAGCTAAGATTGACAGACTACAAAATATTTCAGAGGGAACATCGCAGAACTGGAAACTTGCAGACATTGAACTTCGTCGAGATATCAGACTAGCGACATACGCCACTTCACCGAGGTGAAGCAATATAGCCATTGGAAACTAATATAACCATTTGGCTATCCCTCCAAACGGGTCGAAAAGCATTGATGGTTCACCACTAGACCATCAGATCACACCATAACGGTCATAACATGAGTTAATAGTGCCTCATACCCATTGTAAGAAGATCATTGCTAACTTTCTTACTTAGTCCATCGCGCCACACACCGAGAATAAATTTTTCTAAATAAGAACTTGAGCCCACAACCTGAGATTATTTTTCATTGTGATCATCATGTTGTTCCCGTACGCTCCACTATAGTTTCTGAATCCAGTTCACACCTGATCTAATCGACCTTGAGCTTGTATGTCGGACGAGCTCAGCGTAGTAGAGAAAGCAGTCGAGGAATTTCTGATTGACTTAATCACTGAGAGAGTCATGTTAGAAAGAAGGATGTATGTAGGTGTGCAAGTGTCATCAATAGGAGGAGTCCAAGATTTTCCCTCAACTTCTCGCAGAGAAGGGCCTTCCAGAACCACGACAGAGGCAAGAACAAAGCACAAAGATGACATTGTGAAAGCCAAGATTATTCCACGCATTTTGTCGACTTACATACCACTTTTGAGCGGTGAGATTAACCACAACAGTGTACCCAGAGATTTTGAGTATACTTTGATCACTACGTACCTTCTAAAAGGGGTGTGCGTAGTTCAAGCCGATCAAGAAAATCTCGCAACATTGAAGTTTAATGATTTCAACTTCGGCGACAGGAAAGTCTATAGTATGCTTGCCCCGCACAAGTATCTAACAAAGAAGAAGGGAAATAATTTGAAGATTGGCCCACAATATCGGACCTAGAACCTCACACAGTCTAGAGGGTTGAATGTTATGAAGATACCACACTTTGGCAGACACCAGGAGGTGAATGTGTGTGTAAAGTTTCTTCTATATTATTATCACGGAGGATACCTATGGCTAAATTGACGCACCACTATGGATTTGACCTTGATCAATCATATCAAAGGGCTTAGCATGCAAGGCCCTAACCCATAGGAGTTCTACCCTGGAAATACCTCCAACTGAGCATTAGCGCAGAGAATTAAGGAAACCTATGGTGATGTTGAGAAGCGCACGCGAGGCTACAAGGTATCCTCTATCCAGAGTGTCGCAGTGCACCTTTTTTGTCAGCTAATCATGGGTAAGTTAGTTCTTAAGATTAGACTAAATCAAGTGATCAGATTCATGGTCGACCTCAAAGAGAAGTTCACAAAGGGATTATAGATGAACTGGGCACAATACCTTGTCAAGCAACTAGAGATTGATTGCAGAGAAGCCCAATACCAAGGGTATGACTTCCACTTTGGTTGGATTCTCATACTGATCACTTTCATTGCCTGGGAGATACCAGAAGGCACCACTTTCTCGAATATAGAACCCTTTGAACCACTGGCTGTGAAGTTCTGTACGTTGTGGTATTCTAGTGACATGAGAAAACGGTGGCAGCACAATGCCAGCTTCCACACCTACTACAACTAGTTGAAGATCGCAATCCAATCTACACTGCGCATCACCCTGAACACACTTTATAGGTTTACACCCTTGATGAAGTTCAATGTGGACTACCACTTCACCTACATTACAGCGCATGCTGATGACCATAAAAAATAGCTCCAGTAATATTACAAATTGACAGAAGATGACTTGGAGGATATTACCAAGGAATGGTCGACATACCTCCTTGTTCCAGCAGACCCCACGGATATGTCAGATGTGGATAGCCCTGAAACTATGTTGTACACACCTGGACCAAGTAAAATAAAAAAAAATAATGAAGTACATGATGTCCATAGCACATCGGTGGAGACATCTTCAACCTCACCTAAGCAGGGAGATGATGGTGGAGAACTAGGTGGCACAGAAGTCAAGTAAAACAAAGGTGAAGTTACACTGCCTAGAACAAAGAGGATCCAACTAAGAAAAGGGAGGTTACCCCGCAGAAGCCTTCATCCTGAAATAAAGCCAGAGAAACCAGGGCTACATTTAAGACTACCCTAACCTCAGACGAATTTGACTTCTTAGTCATTGAGTTGAATGATGTTTCATTGGAGATCACAGAAAATCAAGAAGTGAAGCAGGAGGAGGTATTCGGCCAAATGAAGGGTGAACTTTGAGAAGTTCAACATGCACTACAATCTAGCCACGCAGTTTCTATCGCACCCTCAACAAGTGGAACAAAAGAACAAGGAGATGAGCCATCCCAACTGCACCAGATTGCCAATAAAGTTGAAGCTCGCCTTCAACAAGCTCAGGAAGAGATAGTGCAAGCTACCCAAGATTTGGTGCAGGCACAAAAAGATATGATAGAATAATGCAGTAATGTAGAACAAGAAAAACTATCTCTTCATGCAAAGTGGGAGGAAGAGAAAGCAGTGCTACAGCAAGACAGGGAACAGTTTCTCGCAGAGCAACTTGAAGTATAGGAATGGGTTCACAGAGAACTTTGCTCTGTGACAATCATAAAAGTCTAGATATAAGAAAAAGTTCCACAATAGGTGGCACAATTGGAAGCAGTGATCCAACAACTTCAACAGTGCATCATAGACCTGGAACTTCGCACTATGCCTGAGACACCTCAAGAAATAAGAGATCTAAGAGAGGTCATTGCCCGAAGTGTAGTTGACTGAATAAAATCATTTTCCTTGGAATATAATAAGTTGAGCTTCAGAAGTGCCCAGACGTATGAAAACCTCATGGAAAATCTAGAATTACAGGCGTTAGAGTCGCAGCTCCAACACACACAATAGTCGACAGACACGTTACAAGCACAACTAAAGGCCTTCTCACCAGTTGAGAGAATGAAGAGGTTTCCAGAGCAACGCATGACCCAGTAGCAAGTATGTACACTCCAGAGTAAAGTAATGAAAGTCTCTCAACGACTTCAACTAGTGCAAGAAAAGGCATGCCAATTATTCACTAAGCTTGAAAGACAAGGAGTAGAACTTGAACAGGTTGTGAGTATAGAAGAACAACACCTCGACATACCATTCAATGATGCACTTATTCATAAGTTCACTTAGAAAGAAGCAATAGCACTACAGCAGATTGAAGAAGCTTGAGCCAAGCTTGAGGCATTCAAAGAAGAACTGCTCAGACCAGAGTGACTCGAGACAAGTCACAGGTGAGTGTTGGGGGCCTGTTGGCCCTTGACCAAGTTTTGAGGAACACTTGGTCATATTTGACCATTTTTGGGACTTTGACAACCCGTCGAAGATGGGGCGCCAGACAAATCAGAGATCATGGGATCTCGACTGACTTCCAGACCCCTTTTTGGGTTTTGGGACAATGTAATGAGAAAGGGATGTTGGCCCGTGGGTTTACCCATGCTTAGGCCCACTTTTGTATGTATAAATAGATGTCTAGGTGAATTAATTAGAGGATGGTAGCCTATCTATGTGATGTAACATAAGTGCTAGTAGTGCTCTATGCATACTGTAGAAGGGTTACAGAGCTAAGTGCAATTTATTATAGATATTATAGAAGGCTTTATGCTACAACACAAGGAAGAAGGATCTAGCAAGCTGCGCAGATCTTCTGTCCTGTGTGAAGAAGGGATTTTGGTGACTGTGTGTTGTAACCGATTGAAGACATTAATAAAGAAGAAGAGTTGGTGGAGGTAGCCCTAGGGTGGGGGTGAACCACGTACATGTTGTGTTTCTCTGCTTTGTGTGATGTATCGATGTGTTTCTATGTGATGAATGTTAGATAGATCTGATGTTGCTTTGTGCCTAATCATGTGAATGAATGCTAGATCTAACCTATGTGGATGTGCTTAGTGATTGAATCTGCTAGATCTAATGTGTTCCTTTTATGCTAAGTGTTATTAGATGATGGATCTAGTTGCATACTATGATACTCTGTAATTAGGATATGTATGCGTTGTTACTAAGAACTGAATATTGATGAATATTAACTGGTAAGTGCTCTGTTAAGTGTTAGAATCACAGATCTGTGTCCCAGCTAAGGTTCCAGACATATGAGTCCTACAACCACCCCTACCTCTACCTCGGGTGAGACTTCATTTGCTTCACAGGTGTTGTCGAAAGGGTTGGTAGTTAGGGTTTTGTTAGTGCAGTGTTTTAGCATTGAACCCTAGATATTCCCCTTTGCCAACAAATGGTTTTGTTTCCAAGACCTAAAAATGCGATTGTTGGGAACTGAGAAAGAAAAATATTTGTGAAAAGATTCATCCTGAAAATTTGGAATCTCTGTGTGTGGACCTGTGCCCTAGTGCATAGTAATCCACTTGATCTAAAAATATCTGTAAGCTCTATGTTCTGATAGAGGTAAGAACAACAAAAAAGTTTTAGATCTAGAAGCTTTATGCTCTGTAAAAGTAAGATAAGTGAAAATTTTTGTTTCTAAAATATGCATCTAGGTATGATTTATAGAGTATGTCCTAGCTTGAAAACTAGGGCATTATTAGATGAAATAAGGTTTGATATGAATAGATCTTGTAAGAATAATGATAAACATGTTATGCCTATGCATAGAAAGAATGTTTGGACTAACCAATGGATGCAGGATCCTAGAAAGAATTTTTTCCAGGCTAGCTACCATGACCCTAGTGCACAATACAGAAGAGGTCGAGGATCATTTACAAGAAAGAGAGGATTAAACCTATGTTACAGTTGTATAAAACTAGGCCATATAGCTAAGGAATGCTCGGGTGGAAGACCTAGTTTTCGTCGTTGCAAATATTTGGACCATGAAGTGTTGGATTTCCCTAGAATGATTGCTAAGCTTGGAAGAATGAATATGAATGAAGAAAACCCTAAGACATCTCTAGAAATAGCCAAATCTCAAAAAGAATCCGAGAAAGTATCACTACAGATGAAAGAGACCTTGAATGAACACCGACATTTTAGGTTATCAGAGATATCTAAAGAAAAAGAATGCATCAAAGTAAGAATAGGAGATTTTAACATTGATTGTGTTCTTGATGAAGAAACACCAGTGAACATTGTGCCAGAGAGAACTTGGGAAGCTATAGGAAGACCTTCTAAGATACCTTCACTAACAAGAATAGGAATCTTTACAGGAAAGTTGGCGACCCTATGTGGAAATTTCACTCAAATATCTATGAATGTTAATGGAACTTCGACAGAAGAAGAATTTGATATTATCAAGTTTATTGAGGACAACGCCTCGTTTACTATGTTACTTGGAAAACCTTGGATTAAGAGAGATCAAGATAGAAAGAAAGAAGAAGAAAAAGTTTTAGAACAATAGAGACAAGAGTTAATAGATTACATGACTAGAAGGATTGCACAGTTGATTGAAGAATAGGAGAACATATCAAAGCCACTTATGATTAGAGGCCCAAATGTTGAAGCTGAAAGAATTTTAGAAGGCTCACAGAAGACTGAAGCACATGTCCTAGGAAAAGAAGAATTATTACCCCTAGGTCTTAGGAGAGAATATCAACAGCGCGAAGTACCTATGTTCAAGGAAAATAAGAATCAAAATGGGAGGAGAATCCCCAAGATGAAGCTCACTAGAAAAAAGGATAGGAAACCAAGTAAGAGGAGAGCTAAGATCGAAAAACTACAGAATATTTTAGAGGGAACCTCACAGAATGGGAAATTTGCAGACATTGAACTTCACCGAGATATCAAACCAGTGACATACGCCACTTCACCGAGGCGAAGAAATATAGTCGTTGGAATCTTATATAACGTTCGAATGCCACTCTGAATGGGTTGAAAAGCATTGATGGTTCACCACTAGACCATCATACTACACCATAATGGACAAAACATGAGGTAATGGCTCCTCATAACCGTTTCAAGAAGACCATTGCTAAATTTCTTACTTATTCCGTCATGATATGCATGAAGAATACCTTTTTATAACTAAGAACTTGAGCCCACAGCTTGAGATTATTTTGCACTATGATCATCACCTTGTTCCCTTACCCTCCACTGTAGTTTTTGAATCTAGTTCACACCCGATCTAATTGACCCCGAGCTTGTATGTCAAACGAGCTCAACATAGTTGAGAAAGTAATCGAAGAAGTTCTGATTGACTTAATGACTGGGAGAGTCAAGTAAGAAAGAAGGATTTTTGCAGGTGTGCAAGTGTCATCAACAGGAGGAGTCCAAGATTCTCCCTCAAATTCTCATGGAGCAGGACCTTCGAGAACCACGACAAAGATAAGAACAAAGAACAAAGATGAAATTGAGAACGCCAAGATTATTCCATGCATTCTACTGACTTACATACCACCTCTGAGCGGTGAGATTAACCACGATAGTGTACCCATAAACTTCAAGTATACTTTGATCACCACGTACCTTCCAAAAGGGGTGCACCCAGTTCAAGCCAATCAAGACAAGCTCGCAACATTGAAGTTTAATGACTTCAACCTCGGTGACAAGAAAGTCTACAGTATGCTTTCCCCTCATAAGTATCTAACGAAGATAAAGGCAAAGAACTTGAAGATCATCCCGTAGTCTTGGACCCAGAACTTCGCGCAATCTACGTTGTTGAATGTTATAAAGATCCCACACTTTGGCAGACACCAGGAGGTGAATGTGTGTGTAAAGTTTCTTTTATCTTGCTATCAGAGAGGATACCTATGGCTAAATTGATGCATCACTATGGATCCAAACTTGATCAATCAGATCATAGGACTTAGCATGCAAGGCCCTAAACCACAGGAGTTATACCCTAGAAAGACCTTCGATCGAGCATTAGTGCAAAGAATTAAGGAAACCTATGGTGATGTCAAGAAGGGAATGAAATGCTACAAGGTAGCCTCTATCCAGAGTGGCATAGTGCACCTTTCCTGTCAGCTAATCATGGGCAAGTTATTTCGTAAGAATAGACCAACTCAAGTGGCCAGATTCGTGGTCGACCTTGCAGGGAAATGCGAAGAGGGATTATAGTTGAACTGGGTGCAGTACCTTGTCAATAAACTAGAGATTGATTGCAGAGAAGCGCAAGACCAAGGGTATGACTTCCACTTTAGTTGGCTTCTCATACTGATCACTTTCATTGCCTGGGAGCTACCCGAAGGTACCACTTTCTCGGACATAGAACCTTTCGAACCACTGGCCACAAAGTTCTGTACGTTGTGGTATTCCAGTGACATGAGAACACAGTGCTAGTGCAATTCCATCTTCCACGCCTACTAGAACTAGTTGAATATCAAAACCCAATCTACACCGTGCATCACCCCGAATAGACTTTACAAGTTTAGACCCTTGATGAATTTTAGCGTGGACCGCGACTTCATCTACATTATAGCACATGTTGATGAGCATAAGAAAAAGCTCCAGTCATATTACAAATTGACAGAATATGACTTGGAGGACATTACCAAGGAATGGTCGACAGACCTCCTTCTTCCAGTGGACCCCGCAGAGATTTCCGATGTGGATATCCCTGAAACTATGTCGGACACACCTGGACCAAGTAAAAAAATGAGAAATGTCAAAGTGCATGATGTCCATAGTACATTAGTGGTGATATCTTCGACCTCACCTAATCAGGGAGATGATGGTGGAGAACTAGGTGGCATAGAGGTCGAGCAAAACAAATGCAAATTTACTCCACCTAGAGACAAAGAGGATTCGAATAAGAAAAGGAAGGTTACCCTACCAAATCCTTCATCTCAAAAGAAATCCAGAGCCACCAGGGCTACGTTTAAGAATACCCTCACCTCAGATGACTTCGACTTCTTAGTCGTTGTGTTGAATTATGCTTCATTGGAGATCGTGGAAAAGAAATAAGCAAAGAAGGAGGAGGTATTCATTCGAATCAAGGGTGAACTTCAAGAAGTGAAACAGGCACTACAATCCAGCCATATAGTTTCTATTACACCCTCGACAAGTGGAACAAAAGAACCAGGATATGAGTCAACCCAACTGCACCAGATCACCAATAAAGTTGAAGCTTTCCTTCGACGAGCTCAGGAAGAGACAGCACAAGCTACCCAAGCTTTGGCACAAGAAAAGAAAGATATTTTAGAACAACGCAATAATGCAGAACAAGAAAAACTATCTCTTCAAGCAAAGTGGGGGGAAGAGAAAGAAGTGCTACAACAAGATAGGGAACAATTGCTCACAGAGAAACTCAAAGTACATGAATGGGTTCACAGAGCACTTCGCTCTATGACAATCATCAAAGTCCAGATAGAAGAATGAGTTCCACAACAGGTGGCACAACTGTAAGGAGTGATCCAACAACTTTAGCATTGCATCGCAGACCTGGAACTTCAGACTGTTCCTGAGACACCTTAATAAATAGGAGATCTAAGAGAGGCCACATCCATAAGTGCAGTTGACCGAATAAAATCCTTTGCCTTGGAATAAAATCACCTGAGCTCCAGAAGCACCCATACATATGAAAACCTCACAGAAAATCTAGAATTACATGTGTTAGAGTCGTAGATCCAACATGCATAGCAACAGGCAGACATGTTACAAGCGCAACTAAACGCCTTGACACCAGTTGAGAGAATGAAGAGGTTTCTAGAGCAACACATGACCCAACAACAAGTATGCACACTCCAGAGTAAAGTAGTGGAAGTCTCTCAATGACTTCAACCTGAGAAATAAAAGGCATGCCAATTATTCACTAAACATGAAAGCCAAGAAGTAGAACTTGAATAGGTTGTGAGTACAACAGAACAATGCCTTGAAGGACCAGTCAATAATGCACTTATTTAGGAGTTCACTAATCAAGAAGCAGTATCACTGCAGCAGATCGAAGCATCTCGAGCCAAGATCGAGGTGTTTGAAGCGGAATTGCTTAGACCAGAGTGACTTGGGACAAGTCATAGGTGAGTGTTGGGGGCCTGTTGGCCCTTGACCAAGTTTTGAGGAATACTTGGTCATATTTGAGTGTTTTTGGGACTTCGAAAGCCTGTCAAAGATGAAGTTCTAGTCAAAGAAGAGATCATGGTATCTCGACCCACTTTCAGGCCCCTTTTTGGGTTTTGGGACAATGTAATGGGAAAGGGATCTCGGCCCGTGGGTTTACCCATGCTTAGGCCCACTTTTGTATGTATAAATAGATGTCTAGGTGAAGTAAGTAGAGGATGGTAGCCTATCTATGTGATGTAATCTAAGTTCTAGTAGTGCTCTGTGCATGACTGTAGAAGGGTTACAGAGCTAAGTGCAAGTTATTATAGAGATTATAGAAGGCTTTATGCTACAATGCAAGGAAGAAGGATCTAGCGAGCTGCGTAGATCTTCTATCCTGTGCACAGAAGGGTTTTTGGTGAATGTGTGCGGTAACTGATTGAAGACATTAATAAAGAAGAAGAGTTGGTCGATGTAGCCCCAGGGTGGGGGTGAACCACATACATGTTGTGTTTCTTTGATTTGTGCGATGTATCGATGTCTTTCTATGTGATGAATGTTAGATAGATCTGATGTTTCTTTGTGCCTAATCACGTGAATGAATGCTAGATCTTACCTATGTGGATGTGCTTAGTGCTTGAATCTGCTAGATCTAATGTGTTCCTTTTATGTTAAGTGTTATTAGATGATGGCTCTGGTTGCATAATGTGATACTCTATAAGTAGGGTACGTCTGTGCTATTACTAAGAACTGAATATTGATGAATATTAACTGCTAAGTGCTCTGTTAAGTGTTATAATCATAGGTCTTTGTCCCAGCTAAGGTTGCATGCATCTGAGTCCTGCAACCACCCCTACCTATACCTCGGGTGAGACTTCATCTGCTTCGTAGGTTTTGCCAAAAGGGTTGGTAATTAGGGTTTTTTTGGTGCGTTGTTGTAGCGTTGAACCCTGGGTCTACCCCTGTTCCAATAGGAAGGTGAAGTAACTGTCAAAAAACATCTGGTATCCTTCTACAGCTTTGCATATAACTTTAACATTGATTATGTTGATGTATGGATGAGTTTGTTTGTATAGAGTTTGGATGGGGAAGTCAAAAAATGGTTTAGGGCTCTTCCTCCAGCTTCCATTGTAGATATTGAGGCATTAGATTAAACTTTCATAAAGAAATGGGGACATAGAAGAGATTACCTCTACTACATCACTGAGTTTGGGGCCCTAAAGAGAAAAAATGGTGAATCTATTTCAGACTTCACCAAGAGATTCAATAAAATGTATGGTAGAATCCAAGATGAAATTAAACTGACTGAATCATGTGCCAAGATCACCTATACTAATGCATTTGATGCATATTTGTTCCTCCTCTTGAAGGAGATAAGATCAACCACAATTTTTTCCATGTAGGAAGCAACCATTGAAGTTGAATATAATATTTTGGCATCAGACATGTTAAAGATTGGATCTGATAAAGAGAAGAAAAAATAGAGATAGGATTACCCTGCCTCCTCTAACTCGGCCACATATGATACAAAACTTGATGAAATGACCAAAAATTTGAACGATCTGACTTCTGAAATATCTAAGCTAACAAAGCTTTCCAAGGAGATGGAAATAGAAATCAAAATCGGTTCAGAAGGCCTACTGATGCCCCTCAAATAATGCAGAGAGAAAGAAGAAATGATGATGATCAAAGGGTAGTTCCTCCTTTCCAAAAAAATAAAATTGAGGATATGGATGAAGATAGTGATTCTATGGATGATACTGCTGTGATTTTTAATGAAACAGATTACTATACTAGTCACTTAAGACAACGAGATATGAGGTAGCATAATTGTCAAATCAGTTTGATGATTAGATAGGGGAGGAGGTAGTTATTCAAGGCCAACCCAAGAAGAAATATGATTTGAGGATGAGATAACGGGCTCCCAAATACACCACCTCTTATCAAAGAAAACAAGTTGAAGCTCCCCCCAAGATAAATCCAAGTAAAGGTATGTCATCTAAAGATCAATCACCTCCCTCATATAAACATGTTTTCCTTGAAATAAATTAATTTTATAAGGCACCAACCTCTTTCATCCTAGAACCTGAGATGAGAAGGATAAAGATCCCTGTGCCTCAGACAAATTTTTTAAAAAATGAACCTTTCAAAAAATCCATCATGAAAGTTCTATAACCAACTTCTTCTAGTGTATATTTCGATGTCATTAGTCTGCAGGATGAAAATCGAGCTATTACCGTGGGCCCACACATTGAATATGGCTCTGATGCTTATCCTCCATTCTATATATCTTTAAATGTCCATGATAATATCCTGCATAAATGTCTTATGGAATTAAGAACC
>JZKD02S1899494.1:763438-786491 GCA_000966675.3 Picea glauca
TATCCAAGTATGATGATGGACATTTGTAGCACCTGGAGCAGGTTTTCAAGAAATGCAGGAGGTATGGAATATACCTGAATCCTAGGAAATCTCACTTTTCCATGCCAGAAGGAAAGCTCCTAGGCCACATCATATCAGCAGGAGGTATAAAAATTGATCCAAACATGGTTTTTTCCATTCAATAGATTGATACCCCAGAAACAAAAAGGTTGTCCAATCTTTCAATGGTAAGATAAACTTCCTCAGACGTTTTGTGCCAAATTTTGTTGAAATTATGAATCCAATTAATAACATGTTAAAGAAATATGTTGTGACAAAATGGTCCTTGGAGGAAAAATAATATTTCCAAAAAATCAAGAAAGATTTAGTTGAGGCCCCTATATTGTCCATCCCTGACTACACTAAATATTTCTTCATCTTCTCCTTTGCTTCAGAGAAAACAATTGTTTTTGTACTACTGCAGAAAAATGAAGAAGGGAATGAGTAGAAAATAACCTTTTTTAGAAGATCCCTTCGAGATGTTGAACTGAAGTATGATATATTAGAGAAACAATCTTATGCACTGGTTAAAGAACTCTAAGCCTTCAGGGTGTATGTGCTACAGTCTAGCATAATGAACTGTGTTCCTAGAAGCAATGTCAAAGAGATTCTGGTCCAGCCAGACAACGAGGGGAAATGAGGAAAATGGATTTTCAAAATGTTGGAGTACAACTTGCAAATAAATCCCACCAAAATGATCAAGGCACAAGGACTGGCTAAATTGGAATCATAATCAAATTGTAGGGTGCTATAATTGCATCAAATATTCACCCAATCAGACGCACCCATCATACACCTTGGACGAGATAACTTACACATATTTGAAAAGTACTCCTCTTCACATTGGTATAAAAACATCATCTAATTTATACATCGTTTGGAATATCCACCAGATGTGAAGAAGACAAAGGAAAGGTCTCTCAAGTTGAAAGCTATCAAATTCTGTATTTCAACCCAGAGCTTGTATTGGAGAGATCCTATTGGCATCCTGTTAAAATGACTTGATGAAAATGAATCCAAACAGGTCACATCAGAAATGAACAAAGGAGTATGTGGAGGACACCAACATTGGAAGGACATAGCTATGAAGATCCTAAGGGAAAGGTACTATTGGACCACCCTTTTCTCTGATGTTTTTGCCACTCTTAGAGCTTGCAATGAATGCCAAATGTTTGTAGGGAAACATAAGTTACTATCACATCCCTTGAAACCTATCAATGCCATTAGTTCATTTCAAAAATGGGGGTTATACTTCATAGGAGAAATAAATCCAGCCTCCAGTGGAAAACACAATTGTATCCTCACTGCTACCGATTACTTCACCAAGTGAATTGAGGTTGTGCCCACCACGACTGCCACTGACAAGGTGATCATCAATTTCCTAGAAAATAATATTTTTTCCAAATTTGGTTGCCCCAACAAGATTGTAACAGAAAATGCCCAAGCATTCAAGTCCAAATCCATTATTGACTTCTGTGGCAGTCATAACATTTCCTTCACACATTCCACACCCTATTGTCCTCGGGGGAATGGTCTGGCAAAGTCATCAAATAAAACTCTCATTAGGATTATTAAGAAGCTGTTGACTGAAAACAAGAAATCCCGGGACTCTAAACTCAAATATGCTTTATGGGCTGACATAATCAACACTAAGCAGTCTCTAGGAACCTCACCATTACATCTTGTTTATGGCATAAATGTTGTTTTTCCCACTCAACTTGGTATACCAGCCCTAAAATTCTTGCAGGAAGAGATTGATGAACCAAATGACATCCAAAGGAGAATATTCCAGATTATAGAAGTTCAAAAAAGAAGATAAGCATTGGATAAGAGGACATAAGCATACCAGAGCAAGATAAAATCATCCTTTGATAAGAAAACCAAAAAGGATATTTTTCTGAAAGGTGACATGGTCTTGAGGTGGGATGCTAGAAGAGATGAAAAGTCCAAGAATGGTAAATTTGACAACCTCTGGTTTGGCCCTTTTAAGGTGGTTTAAGTTCTGAACAACAACACATTTATCCTGCACAATCTAGACAATACATAGATCTTTGGAGGCCCAGTAAATGGGCACTTCCTGAAACACTATTTTGTTTAAGGATGAGGGAAGGTCTTGTATCATAGATGATTTCCTTTATTTTTTATTTTGATTAGTTAGTTGTGTGTGAATAAAGACTCCATAGATCAATAAGGCACTAGGGTGTAGTTTATGTTTTTAATTCAACAAAATGCATGGTTGAGGGATAGTAACAAGATACAAAGGGCTGGGGGATAGAAACAAAGGTAATAAATGGAAGGTAAGAGAAGTTATTTATTCTCAAGACACAAATCTATAGTTCTTAGCACCTCATAGGAATGAGCTATCCCCAGTTGGAGCCAATGTTGTAACCTAGGTTTGAATCCCTGCCTCTCCTCCCTCGTTTCCCTATTCCTTCATCAATTATTCCTCTTTTGGTCAGTTAAGTCAATTTCCCATTACTGAGTGACTTGGTTATTATTTGTTTCTTTCTTTATTGATTCTTTTCTCATTTATGTTTCTATTGTTTCTTGAAGGATAATTACATGTCGTATTTGGCTCGAAATGCTTGTCATCATGTTTTCCATTGGTTGGATTCACAACAGGTCAACCAAGACTTTTTGTATGCACAATAAATGCTCGTGGACAAGCGAATAAATCTAGAGTAGTCAATTTCAGGCTCATATTGTGGGAACAAACAAGTTAACTTTTGACAGTGGAGATCCATCAGGCCAATCAGATCAATGACTCTCATCCATTCAGGGGTGCAAAATCGCGTGGAGTTTAACATCAAGAATTATGTGAAGTCCCAAAGAGCCGAAGTCTCAAACTCCCAAAGTAAATATGGATTGTCCATCAATAAGGAAATGTGGAGGCATATCCTTCACTTCAGAGACTTAGTCTGAATGTTTTTCGAAGCACTAGAACAAGAATTACCCAAAGAGAAGAAGAGTCGAAGTTCCAAACTCTCGAAGAGACGAAGTTACAAACTTTTGAAGTCCTGAAGTAACAAGAGACTGCCATGTCACTTCGGGCCAGTACTACTTTGGGAAAAATTCATGACTCATCAGTCATGACAGGTGGCACTCATTCCAGGTCATTTGATTGTGTCATTCACCCATTTCTACATGACACGTGTCACTCCTCTCTCCATGACACATCAGTGGTCATGAAATAATATGACATATAGCCTGCCACATAACTCCAAGCCCCTACCACTCTAGGATATTTCCAAGAAAAATATTCGAAACTCCCGAATCCCAAACTCCCGAAGTGAATCTAGATCATCCTCCAAAAAGGACACATGGAGGAAGATCATTCACTTCAATGATTTTCCTCTTGGATATTTCCAAGAACAACATTTGAAACTCCCAAAGACCAAACTCTCGAAGAAAATCTAGACCGTCCATCAACGTGGACATGCGGCAAAAGATCTCCCTCTTCATATATATGACATCAGGCCACCACGTCACTCTGGGAGGAAACAAGGAGAGTTGAGTAAGTAAAGGACTCCTGAAGTCCCGAAGAGAATCTAGACCATCCATCAACAAGGACACATGGAGGAAGATCATTCACTTCATTGATTTTCCTCCAGAATAATTCCAAGCACAACATTTGAAATTACCGAAGCCTGAACTCCCAAAGTGAATCTGGACCATTGATCTCAAATCAACAAGAACTGTTGATCCTTGCAGCAGGTAAATATTACCTAGATCATAGATTGTGACACGATTGATGGCCACAATTCATTGTGGGGATGTAAATTACCTGGATTTTAATTTTGTAGAGTTTTCCCGCAATTAGAACCATGGTATTATTGGAAGGGTATGCGACAACTTGTGGGGGATTGCAAGCCCAAAAGCGGCGTGGACACAAAACACCCTCAACAAATTCCGCAATCACATGCTTAAATGACATCAGGTCACTGTGTCACCTCTATGTCACCTCCACTCATTCCACTCACTACTCTCTCTCTCCTCTCACCACCCAACGCTTGTCCTCTACTCACATCCATGTAATACAAAACTGCTCATATCACCTATCACCTCCACGCATCATGTCTTCCTGTTGGATGCTCGCCTCCATGTATTCTTGTTCATGACTAGATCATCATAGAGAAAGAAAGAAGAAGGTCTAATTACAATCGCAACAGAGTGCACTTAGCTTCCGAAAGCTCAGACACAGACAAAGATTTAAGTCTCAATCCTAGGTTGATGTAGAATAGATCCAGAACACTTCAACAGACTACCTCTTCCTCAACTAGGGATCTTCTCATGCATCCAATGTATTCAGTGGCCTCCAACAGCTCGTAGGAATTACATTACTCAACACGGAGCTCTGTTCTATCACATCGAGGCCTATTTTTTTCCAATTTAGTTCTTTCAGTGCATGCATCAGTTTTGTCTCAAAGACAATGGTAGTTTTTAATTGATTAATTCCAACATTTTCTTAGATTAGATACAAGAGTGGTCTTCTGTGTGTGATAAGAACCACTCTTCTTGATTAACTCTAGTGTCACAGTCAAGTTAATAATTTATTTTACAAACAATCACCTAAAATTAGGTCTCGGTCCCCTAAGGATGAGAACCTCTGCAAATATGTTAAATAGGGGGTCTTTGAATGTTTTGAGTGTTGAATTTTTGGGGAAAGAATAGCAATACATCAGACTGGTTGGATCCGTTCTATGCATGGATTAAAGATCTCTACTTGGTGTACATACTCTTGATGACATTGTTTCATTCAAATCTTCATGTGTTTTTATTCTTATCTTGAATACATTTTTTTATTTTTTCAAAGTACATTTCATTTCCTTTAAGCTATTGTATAACTTATTTTTACTGATATGCAACATGCCAAACAACTAATGCTTTGTTGAAGATTTGTTTTTATTGAAACCTATGGGAGTAATTGTGTTGTTGATACATTTTTAATGTCTTGAAATGATATTTTAAGTATTGAACTTCTTGAAGAAGAATTATTCATTGAGTAGTGTGTTGTTTCCCTTTGTTTTCTATAATTTCATTGGTTTGTCATTAGTGTACCACTAGCCAAGGAGGACCCTCGTCCATATCATTTTGTCAACCCAACCTTTCTTTGGTATTGATAGAACACCCCTCTAACAAACCAACAAAAGTTAAAGAATCAACCATTCTAAACTGATAGGTGGCCTAGTTTTTCCCTTTAATAGTCAGGTGCAGACTTTAGGACCAACACCAACATCAACAACCATCTGTTACTGGATTATAGTTGAAAATGTGGAATGCCTCTAGAGAGAAATTAGGGACATGGGTTTTGTTGAGAACGACGTTGACATGTAAAAACTTGTGTTAAAATCCACCCATATCACACGTGTGGAGCTCCATATCAGGGGGAATGAATGCAAAAATTAGTAAAAATCTCAAACTTCCAACTTGTGCCTCAATTTTCGTGTAGATGGTATCCAATCTAGAAATTCTACGAAATGGGTTTTGTCTAGAATGTAGAAAATTGAGTAAAATGATAGAATTTTTTCAAAATTCAATTTTTTTTGGAAGATATGGGCGGATATCTAACTTGAATCTTCCCAAATTGATGAAAAACCCATATTTTTGTGATTTTTCTCTAAAATTTGTAAAATTCATTTTAACCAAAATATGATTTGAGGGATTCGGTTCTATAATTTCCCCTTGGATTTCATGTATAAATAAGAGCCTCATAGGGATGAGGAGGGGCCATCATTATTAATTATAAAAATTGTATTTTGGTAGAAATTCATCATATTAGAGACATGAAATTGATGAGCAAAATGTTGTAATCAGAGTTTTTGATTTCTAAATCAATGAAAGATGTTAACTATTGAATTTTGGTACATTATTACAGTTTGGTCTGATTCCCTTAAAGAAATATTAACCAACATGAGAAGGGCCCCTCATCTTGTTAACATATTGCTTTTTCTCTCTTTTTTTTGTTTTTAATAAATTAGATTGTAATGTATTTGATTTTTCTTTAATTTAAATTTAGTTTGCAATGCTTTAACTTTCTGTTTCAAGTGTATTAATTAATAATATGATTTAGATATGATTCCCTTTGATTGGAGTACACCATGGTATTTTTCCAATGCTCATTCTTACCATTTTTCTTCACTATGTATACATTGCCATACACATCACAGATCACTTATCAACAATTCACCCTTTTCTAGTGTTATACTCAATTATATTAAATTCACACAAATTGTAGAAGTTTGCTTCAATCATTTCATTCTCTATTCTATGTGTAGATCCATGTTCTCAATTTGATTATTTAGTACATAGAGAATAAACCATTCCATGACTTCTTGTTTTCTTCTTCCCACACATATTATTTTCTGCTCAAAAGATTGATTGATCTTGGAAGATAAGGTTATTCACACATACAATCTTTTAAAGAAACAAAAGTAAGTAATTTAATCTTCTAAGCATTCATTTTCTTTGATCCCATCATTGTTCATGTGTATTAGGTGCACTCATTTGAAGGGTAATTTCTAAGTTTGAATTTTTAATTGCATGAGTTGTTTTAGATTGTTTTGGTTTCCTTTTCATTGTTTTTAAAATTTTATTGTTTTTGTTATTTTCTTTAATATATGTGATTTAGTCGGCCTTAGGATAGGTGTTTTATGTTTCTTGCTCCCATATTTAAAATTATGTACTATGTTCCTGTACATGTTTTTTTTGTTCATGTTAATTCAACTTCATGTTCTGGTACATGCGTACATTTTGAATGTATATAGTGTAAATAGAGTGTGGAATGCATATGGATAATTAAATCATTGTATGTATGATGAGTGGTTTTCATTTTGTTTTTTAGGTTCAATTATTACATTCACCTTTCATTTCATTTTCATATTTTGAAGTAGGCTTCATTTTCCATTCGTTTGATTTCTTTTCCCTTTAGTTAGTTTTCTTTAACTTGGTTTTCCCATAGCTTAGCTAACCACTATAGGAATCCATTGAAGGAAGAAAAACTTAAGTCATATACTCATAATTAATCACATGAATATCACCATGAGTGCATGAGAGACTATGATCTAAGCCTTTATAGAACTAATTTATTTCTACGTCCCAGTGATGAATCCTTAGTGTTAATTTCTTGTAGTTTGTTCACATTGTTCCCAACTTTAGATTAGGATAGACTAGGATCCAATATTGCATTTCATGCACTTTCACCTCGAAGGTTACGATCCTCAGTTGATAATTTAATGTGGGAATTAACAATTGATATATTTATCCCCACACTTCCCTCCCTCGCCGCCACCATGGAGGTCTAACAGTTGTCCCCATCTCATCAATAGAGGGTCACACAACGAAGGTGGATATAATATCACATTTGGCCACAAGAGAATCACCCTCTCTAAGAAAAAGGCACACAACACAGCACCAAAAGAAAACTACCCGCTCATGGAAGAGACACATTATCCAGTTGTGCTAACATTGAGGCATGAATCAAATGAGCCCACACATACATATGCCCCTCCATATCCCTCTCCAAAATCTCCAAGTGTTCCCCTGAGATACGTTGGGTCCCTAGTGACCCAAAAATCCTCACCACCATAGCACAAAATACTCGGGTCTCTAAAGAATCGACCGCAACTATACTGATCGTTCCTCCACTCATCACGATATTCCCTGAACAATGTTGTGCATCCATCTCTTCCACCATCACTCCTGGAAGAATCCATGTTTGGAGCGCAAACTTCATTCCCAATAATGGGAGCCTGGTAAGAAAATAGATATCCACATCCTAATAATAAACTCTAGGATTTTTGCCTTGGACCAGATGAATGAGAAATCAAAGAACCTCAATAGGCCTACCTACACTAGTCATTGCCAAATATCACAATCATTCCCCACTTCCCTCCATAGGGAATACAAGTCTCTCTCTTGCCACTAGATTGACATACTGACTACCTACATCAAATCCAAAAATAATTGAGTCAACATCCATCCTCTACAAAACTCAAAACATGAAAAAATTCCTAATTTGTCCCCTGCGCACCTGTCCCCTCTACATTCATGCAATTTCATGCAACTGTCATTTCGACAAATCTGTGGCATCCAAACGTCTCCTATAATAGTCATGCACCCAATGCATGAGTACTATCAAGACGGCTGCAAACGTGTGTGTGACTATTTTCCAAAGAACTGCGCTCATCTGCACAATTGTTTTCTAGACAATCGCTCACATATTGTGTGGCTATCTTCTTACCCTCTGCGCTCATCCATGCGGTCATTACCCTACTATCTACACATTTGTGAATGAGTAATATCACCACAGTCATGCACATAGTGCACAAGTGTCATAATTAATCTTGTGTAAAAGTGCATGAAAGCCAACCACTTTCTCACATAGACCCTCCTACCCACCCACAAAAACTGACCGTACGACCATTCATACAACCCCCAATCCCACCCAAAATAAACCTAAACTATTGATTTAGGAGAATCGTTCCATCTCAAAAAACTCACCATCACATCAATGAGCCAGTGCATCAACACACTTGGGGGAACAAACTCCAAGGAAAGAGAGGCGCCAACCCTCTCATTTTGAGCCTAAATTTAAAATTTTTAAATGAAACTAAATGGGAATTAAATGTTTTAAGGCTCAAGGAAATTTGAGCCACTGTATTTGTACAGGACGAGTTATTGTAATGGGTAAATTCTCCTTTAATGGATGACAGGTAGATAGGCCTAGTTATAGTTCGGACTAGTTGTCCATTGATTATAATTGAATGCAATTCAATGCGAGTAGGTAGCTGTAGGGAGGGCTCGAGGAGCCCCTCTTTTGTAAAAATATCTTGTACGAAAATTAATTAGTGTTAGGAGTTGTTGAGAGAGCTATAGAGAGAGCTCAAGAGAGGAGAGGAGAAGTGTTGAAGACTTCGTTGCAGTCTAGCCTTTGTAAAAACATCTTGTACAAAAACATTTAGATATAATACAAAAGAAATCTTTCGTTCATATGAGGTTTCTATGTTTTTATGTGTAATGAATGTTTATTTTCTGAATGTTTTTTGTGTATATGTGTGGATGTTGTTAAATGCATATTTGTCCCTTTAAATGAATTAGATATACTTCTCTATCTTTATGGATTGCTAAGTAGTTCTGGGCTCTTAGGCTTCTGCAAGGAGTGCGCACCATAGTGATTGAAAACTATGTGAAGACAACATAAGGAGTGTGTTTCAAAATATGTCTCGAGTTCAGAGAAGAATGTGTGAGGTGGGCACAACAGAAAAACCTCAAACTCAAAAGAAGGGAAAATTGTGCAAGGAGTGCACATAAGAGTTGTTGAACATTATGAAGAAGACATACCAGAGTTATTGAATAATCTGAGGGATCTGCAAGGAGTGCACTGAGCAGGCACAAGGAGTGCACGAGAACTCTATTTCAAGTTCTGGGAAAAGGTTTCCAAGAGGGAAAACCAAAAGGAAAATATCAATAGGAGCAGTGCAATTTTGCAGAGAGAGAACAAGGAATGTGCAAGTGAACTTGCAAAGTTCAGGACTCAAGGAGGTGAGTGCAAGCAGTGCACAAAACCAACACACTGTTGAGGTGTTAGTAAAATCTTAGAAGGAAGAGCAAAGCCAGCGAGGAGAGTGATGAAGGAAAAATATGAAAGTGTTGGAAAATTCTCTAGAGGAGAGGAGCACAGAAGTGTGAGGAAGGCACAATAAATATTTTTTATGGGAGAGAACAAAGGGTCAAGACCCTTAGAAGTTTGAGTGAGTTCAATCTCAGGAGAGATAATGAAGTTATCTATAGAAGACCCATGCAAATGTGCACCTGGCCAACACTTGGAAAGTGTTTAAAAACTCCCAAGAAGACAGAGTGCAAGCGTGCACGAGGGCCTAAGTCTCATGAAGTGAAAAAGATGAGGAGGAGTAGCATTTTTTTCGAAAACCCAAACCAAGGCCAAGAAGACAACCTTGCAGGAGAAACTTTGAAAGGATAAGCCTTTGATATTATTGAGTTTGAAAAATCATTCATTGGAAGGGAAAGCGAAGTATCACAGAGGAGAACCTACAACAACCATTGGATGGGTTGTTAAGATCAATATGGGTCATTAGATCAGAGCCCGGGTAGAAGGAGGTGCACACACGGAGGAGAACAGATCCCAACCATTGGATCTAGATGTAAGGATTGACAGTTGTACGATCCAAATACGTTTCTCAGGGTTTAACCCTATGCAGCCTTTGTACTTTTCTAATTTGGAGGTTTTCATGTTTGGATGTAACAGAGACAAGAATCCTGAAGTCCCAAAGCCCAAAACATATTTGGGTCGTCAGATGTGAGGTTAGGTGTCAAAAGATTGAGAATGGTCTAAAAATCTAGGGGAAAGGAAGAATATAGACAAAAATTTGCAAGCCTCCCAAAGCTCCGAAGGTCGGAATACATTGTATTCGTCAGTGTAGAGGACACATGTCAATGGATCATTGATTCCGAAAGACCAACCATCCAGGATAAAAAAATCTAGGAGGGGTCAAATCCCCCAAAGTTTTGAATAGTGGATCTCATATCTAGCCTTGATCTTGGTGGACAGGTGTCATTGGATCCAGTGCTCTAGAGGAAATTTGGATAGAAGAAGTCAAGACCCCTGAAGTGCCAAAGCCCCAAATCTCATCAGGGCCATCCATTCACAAAGGACACGTGGCATCAGATCAAAAGATACGAAGGATAGATATTCTGGGAGAATAGAGGTAACCAGGGTTCAATCTCTCCAAAGTCCCGAAGTTTGGAGTTGATCAGGACCATTGATTAGAGGAAGGAAACGTGATGACAGATCTGGAATTCCGTAGGTCCGACACTCTAGAGGAAATAAAGTGTAGTGTTATGAGGACTCGCGAAGGAAAATGGGTTTGATTCCATCACAACCATCCATTGGAGAAGGATGTGTGGTGAAAGATCCCAATTTTGGGGACATGGCACTTTGGGAAATTTTAGTCATCATGTAGACAGGTAAGTAAATCCCCGAAGTCCCAAAAACATCTTGGTCGTCGATCAGGAATGGCACACATGGAGGAAGGATAATATTTTCAGTGTTTCGACGTCGGGATATACAAAGGGTTGGGACATGTGGATGACCAAAAGAAATTTCTAAAGCCCGGAGAGAAGGGATCTGGGTCATCCATCCGTCTGAGCTTGAGGACTGTCGATTTGATACTTGGGAATAATTTCCTTTTTGACGATCCAGGAGTTTTGTGGAAAAGCATTGTGGAGAAATTGTTGAAGCCCAGAAGTGAGAAAGATGCGTAGAGTCGTCGATCCGGTGGTGGAATAGGGGTCGCCAGATCTACCCTTTTTGGTGATCGACACTTCATAAGTGTTGTGTGTATGTTGGGCGTGGTTAAAAATCACCAAAGATGAAACAACAGAGTTTGAGTTGTCTATCTTTGTATTTGTTGAAAGTTGTTGATCTAGGTTCCTATTGATCGATAGTTCATGGATTTTTTATTTCGAGATAAGAAAGGGGTAAGAAAGGGAGATCTTTGAAGATCGAGCACTGAAATAGCACGTTGTTCTTGGTGTTTGGTGATAACCCAGGGTCATATGCATTTTACACAAGAGTGAAAAGGGATAAGGGCCCAAAATTGATTTCAAAGGAAAAAGGGACCTAGTGTGAGTTGTGGGTTCATTGTTGGACCTGCACATGAAATTAAGGACCTGTGTATAGGATTTTGGGGGTTTAGCAGGGCCTGACGAGTCGATTCGGCTCCCGATTATGAATAATATTAGACTGGGAGGTCATGAAGACCCTAGGAGAGGGTGGGATTTGCATCAAGTGGTATAATATCCATAAAAAGGTTATAGTTGGATAGAATCAAGTGGTATCATAACCTATTTTTATTTAGAGATAGAAGATAGGAGAGGATGGAGACAGAGTATTGATGCTATGTGAAGATTCTTTCAAGGTGTGCAATAGTTAGTAGACATCCAAGAGGGATGCAGGAGAAATCTAGTGGTTCTCTCAGTTGTAGAGCATTCTAAGTAGACAACCAGGTGGGATGAAAGAGAATAACCAGTTGCATTCTTGGAGGGAAAGGTGAAAAATGGTTACTGAAGGCTAGAAACAGGGTCATAGAAAAGACCTCCAACAGGTGAGAAACACAGAGAGGTATAAAGAGCTCAAGGAGATTTAGGAGGAGCTCGATATGTTGAACTTGAATATGTAGTAGGAAATGAGAGGAAGTTGGAGGTATGAATGACCCTTGAAGTGAAAGATAAGGTGCTCTGTCCAACAATTGGTTTCCAGAAGGGAGCACTAGGTATTGAGGAGATGGTTGTGTCATGCTGAAACCATCAATGCCACAAAGGAGGAAATAGTTTGTGTTTGTAAGCTAGAGGTTGGAAGGAACCTCAGTGATGAGGAAGAGATATTAGTTGAAGATCTCATAGATTGCCAGGAGGGAAGAAGAGACCTTTTAGATTGTCAAGAGGGAAATAAGAAGAGATCAACTGAGGATTTGATAGGCTTGTAGGAGGAAAGAAGTGAAAGTTCAGATTTTCATGTGGGAAATGAGAAGAGATTGGTGTAAGATCTTGCAGACTTATAGGAGGGCACGTTAGAAAAATATGATTTTTGGATGGGAAAGGAGGAAGAGGTGAGACAATGTGAAAGTATCAAGAGCTTAGAAAGGAGTTAAAATCAATGAGTGATGACATAAATGGATATGAGACTATTTGAGAGTCTCATGAACTCGGAGGAGAGTTCATATCAACAAAGAATGATGACATAAGAGGAGGATCAGAGGCACATTCTGATCATTGGAGGAATCAACATATTCCTTCCAAGCATCCCAATAGATGCTAGTGCACACGCTGAAGGTGAAAAAGAGGAGAGACATCCAGCCGAGACTTTCAAGGAGGTGATTGAGCATAAATTGACATATGCTAAGGAGATGAAAGGAGAAGAGGATAATTTACACAATATGTTCACTCAGTGGGAGACAAAAATGAAGATGTTGGAGACTTGGTTATGTAATCCAATGATAGAGGACGATTGCTAGAGGGATGCAGTTGTGAATACTGAAGAAAAATTCCATCCTAAGGAGCAGCTGGATGAAGCTAGACTTGTACCAGCATAATGATAAGATATGATAGAAGGATAATTGTCAGAGGAGATCACTCAGTATCATCTCAGTGGCACTACTATATAAATGGAATATTCAATGGAGTGGAAAACCAATGCCACAGAAGATGAAAATAGCATGGGAGATCATATTGATCTACCCTTTGATTTGTGTGGAGGAGTGGAACCCCTAAAGGAAAGGGTAGTGGTGCAGAGCCAATGTATCCAATAAGTCAAGTAATAAATTGATGAAGAGGATATGCAGCGGAGGATATGCAGCGGAGGATACTGCAAAGAAGGAGCCAACCAATAGATGAGATGAACAAAGTAATAGAGGATATTAGGAGATTGATGCTAAAAGTAGCAAAGAAGGCATCCAACAACAGAGAGAACTGGATCAGAGGAGAGACTATAGCGATAATAGGGGAGAAACAACAACATCATAAAAGAAGAGGAGCAGATGGACAAATCCAAATTCAGATTTGGGATCTCGGAGGATCTCAACCTCAATAGCAGGGGAGCCATCAGCAGGAGCTCATGATATTTTTCATCATGGGAGTATGATGCAGGAGCATTGATCCATCTCATCAAATGCACCAGTTCATCAACGAGGCAACACATTAGCGCACTTGGAGGAAACAATTCCAAGGAAAGAGAGGCACCAACCCTCTTATGTTGAGCCTAAATTTAAAATGTTTAAATGCAATTAAATGGGAATTAAATGTTTGAAGGCTCAAGGAAATTTGAGCCACTTTCTTTGTAAATACTAAGTTATTGTAATGGGTAAATTTTCCTTTAATGACTAATAGGTATATAGGCTTATTTCTGGTTCAGACTAGTTGTCCATTGATTGTAATTGAATGCAATTCAATGCGAGTAGGTAGCTGGAGGGGAGGCTCGAGGAGCCCCTCTTTTGTAAAAATCTCTTGTATCAAAATACATTAGTGTTAGGAGTTGTTGAGAGAGATGTAGAGAGAGATCAAGAGAGTAGAGGAGAAGTGTTGAAGACTCTGTTGTAGTCCATCCTTTGTAAAAAAATCTTGTACATAAACATTCATATATAATACAAAAGACGTTTTTCCTACATATGAGGTTTTAGTGTTTTTATGTGTAATGAATGTTGATTTTATGAATGTTTTATGTGTATATGTGTGGATGTTGTTAGATGCATATTTTTTCCCTTTGTAGGAATTAGATAAAATTATCTATCTTTGTGGATTTATGAGTAGTTCTGGGCTCTTACGCTTGTGCAAGGAGTGCACACTGGAGTGATTGAAAACTATGTGAATCCAACACAAGGAGTGTGTTTCAAAATATATCTCAAGTTTAGATAAGAGTGTTCTAGGTGGGAACACCAGAACAACCTCAAACTAAGAATAAGGGAAAATTGTGTAGGGAGTGCACATCAGGGTTGTTGAACACTCTGAAGAAGACATACCAGAGTTATTGAATACTTTGAGGACTCTGCAAGGAGTGCATTGAGAAGGAAAAAGGACTGCACAAGAAATCTATTTCAAGTTCTCGGAAAAGGGTTTCCAAGAGGTCATACTAGAAGGAAAAGTTGAAGAGGAGCAATGCATTTCTGCACATAGAGCACAAGGAGTGCACAAGTGAACTTGCAGAGTTCAAGATCAAGGAGGTGAGTGCAAGGAGTGCACAAACCAACAAACTATTGAATTTTTGGTAAAATATCAGAAGGAAGAGCAAAGCCAAAAAGGAGAGTGCTAAAGGAACACTCTAAAATTGTTGGAAAAGGCTCTAGATGAGAAGAGCACAGAAGTTCCAGGAGGGCACGATAATATTTTTTTTTTGGAGAGAACAAAGGGCCAGGACCCTTAGAAGTTTCACAAAGTTAAAGATCAAGAGAGATAGTGTAGTTGTGCATAGAATAATTGTGCAAGACGTGCATCGGGGCAACACTTGGAAAGTGTTGAAAAAATCCCAGGAAGAAAGAGCACAAGCATGCACCATGGCCTAAGTCCCGTGAAGTGACAAAGCTCAGGAGGAATAGTGTTTTTTTCCAAAACGCAAACCAAGGCCAAGCAAACAACCTTGCAAGAGAAAATTTGAAAGGCTATGCCTTTAAAATTATTAAGTTTGAAAAATCCTTCATTGAAAGGGAAAGAGAAAAAACTAAGAGGAGAAGCTACAACATCCATTGGATGGGTTGTTAGGATCAATCTGGGTCGTTATATCAAATCCCAGGAAGAAGGAGGAGTGCACACAGAGGAGAAAATATCCCATATTTTTGATCTAGATGCGAGGATCGACAATCATTTGATCTAGGTAAGTTTCTTGGGTTTTAACCCTCTGCACCCTTTGTACTTTGCTAATTCAGAGGTTTTCATTTTTAGACGTAAAGGGGATAGGATTCCTGAAGTCCCAAAGCCCAAAAATTATTTGGGCCATCAAATGTGAGGCCACGTGTTAGAAGATTGAGTGTGGTCTAGAAATATGGGGGAAAGGAAGCATATAGACGGAAAGTTGCAAGCCTCCTAAAGCTCTGAACGCTGGAATGAATCGTAGCCTTCAGTGCATAGGACACATGTCAATGGATTTTTGAGTTCATAAGACCAACCATCTGGTAGAAAAAAATCTAGGAGGGGTCAAATCCCCCGAAGTTATGAACAACAGAGCTCATCTCCACCCTTGATCTCAGTGGATAAGTGTCATCGGATCTAGTGCTCTGGAGGGAAGTTGGACAGAAGCAGCCTGGACCCGTGAAGTCCCGAAGCCCCAGAGCTCATCAATTTCGTCCATCGACGAAGGACACATGGCATCGGATCATAATATACAGAGGATAGATACTCTGGTAGAATAGAGGTAAGAAGGGTTCGATCTCTTTGGAGTCCCGAAGCCCGAAGTTGATCAGGACTATTGATCAGAGGAAGGACAGGTGGAAAATGATATGGAAGTCTGGAGGTCTGGCACTATGGAGGAAATAAAGTGTAGTGTTGTGGGGAATCACGAAGGCCTGAAGGTCAGAGTCCATCAAAACCGTCTGTTGGAGAAGGACACATGGTGAAAGATCCCAAGTTTTGGGATGTGGAACTTCGAGAGATTTGAGTCATCATGCATACAAGGAAGAAAATCCCCGAAGTCTCGAAAACATCTTGGTCGTTGATCAGGAAGGGGATATGTGGAGGAAGGATAATATTTTGGCATTTTGGATTTGGGAGATACGAAGGGTTGGGACATGTGGATGACCAAAAGACATCACTGAAGCCCGAAGTGAAGGTATTTGGGCCATCCATCCTTCTGACCTTGAGTACCATTGATTTGATACTTGGGTGTAATTGCCTTTTTGACAATCCAAGACTTTTTTGGATAAATCGTCGAAGCCCGAAAGTGCTTAAGAGGCGTAGAGTCGATGATGCAGTGGTGGAATAGGGATATCATATCCACCCTTTTTAGATATTGGCACTTTGCAAGTGTTGTGTGTATGTAGGGCGTGATAAAAAATCCCCGAAGCTGAAACAATGGAGATTGAGTCGTCGATATCGGTATTTGTTGAAATTCATTGATCTAGCTTCCTATTGATCGACAGTTCACATATTTTTCATTCAGAGATAAGAAAAGGGTATGAAATTTATATCATTGAAGCCCGAGCACCGAAACAGTGCATTTTTTTTAGTGCCTGGTCACAACCCAGGGTCATATGAAGTTTCTGCTAGAGTGAAAAGGGATAGGGGCCCATAATTGACTTCAAAGGAAAAAGGGACCTGGTATGAGTTGTGGGTTCATTGTTGGACCTACACATGAAATTAAGGACCCATGTATAGGATTTTGGGGGCTCAACAGGGCCCAATGATTCGATTCAGCTACCGATTATGAACAATCCTAGATCGGGAGGTCGCGCGGACCCTAGGAGAGGGTGGGGTTTGCATCAAATGTGTAGGAGGTTCTAGAATATTACCTGTCTCTCTCGCAAGATGAATCCAAGTCCTTATACCATCACAATTCTCTGAAACACACACAAATAATCTCTCATACCTAAACTTGTACAAGGAAAAATGAGGAATTATTATGGGCCCCAAACCCATATACACACCCTGACTTTTCCAATCTTTAACTCCCCCATTCGAAATATCATGAGCTCCATTTATCACATTGTTTGTGGCACTAGGATCCTTGGTCTCTCATCTACACATCAACATCCTCTGCTCTCCATTTTACCATACAACTTTAAGGACCCCTTTTGGTGCCCCAGAATCAGGTATGCAGGTTTCTTGTCCATTAATAATCAAATAACTATGATATGTTATTTTTTATCAGATACTTTTCATGTTGGGTATTTTTTTTTTGTATGTACAGGTACTTATCATGTTCACCAATCATCACTTCAGTATTGGCCACCCCATGGCCCCTTTAGATATATATTCAAAAATGGCATGCACTCACTCCCCTTGCAAACAACTGCATATCCATGTTAAACTCCTTAACATTTACCCTTAGTATCCCCACACCAATCTCTACGGTACCATCACCTCCATTGCATTCAGGTACTATCAACCAATAATATTCTCACCTCCATGGGTTGTCCCACATATATTAACCCCTTGGAATATTGACACTCATGTTGGTCTATCCACTAGGATTGGGAGTCCATGTAATGTTACACCCCAGCATAAGAACTGCATACCTCTAGGTCCTACTAACCACCCTATTATAGACTCCCACACCATTTTTTCTTTTTGGTTATGCTAAATGCACCTCCACATTATCATTAACCCTCCATATCATCCAACATCAGTTTACCATCTGGAATGTCACCCCCCATTCACCTACCTGGTACAGAAACCCACCAATGCCCCCCCTACCCTTCATCAATTACATCCCCCTAATTTCTCCCTACAAGGCCAAGACATACTTCATTGGGGAACCCATTTATGTACATGTACTTTCAACCCAATCATTCTTTATTTATTTGGTAATTGCATAAAACACATTTCAAATTCCAACAAGTAGAGTGGATTTTTTCCATCGCAATCGATGGCATATTTTTATTGGCACACATCAACCCATGTCGCCCTTGGTTGGGGAATTCCCCTTTCATCACCATATTTTCAAAGATATCCATATTATGGATCAAATAATGACTATCACCAACACACTTGTCCCAAAAATCTGTATTTTGACCTATCATCAACTCCTTTGCAGTCTCACCCATTCAACACATTTACCCCAATATATGGTCATCCCCCTAACACTAGATCATGTTTTATGGTTGTTTCCATCTATCCATTTTCCCCCAACCAAGGGAAGTTTTTGAGTCCCATACATCTTGAAAGTCATTTATGTCACCATTTCATCCATCTTCCCTTCCATTTAGCCCCTGGTATCCATTTGATTAAATTGATTCCAAGAAGACCTTTACTTCTTGCAGTCGTTCCCCTTCCCTATTGACATCAACACATGTTTCTAGGAAGACGGAAGTATCTTGACTATGAGTCCCTTATTACTGAGTAGTCTCGGACGACATAGAAATAGTCCTTATTTATTTCTGATGTCGTTGACTCCCATGACATTTGACCTCAACAAAGTTTCATGTTACGGTGGGTCTTACTGCTACGAGGAAAATCACTCTATGGTATGGGGTAAACCACAATAGACGGAATGAATGCAGAAATCAACTCTAATCCCAAGTATGCTATATAAATGTAAATGCCAATCGAGACAAGATAAAGGGCCTACCTCGTCTGGATGTTTGATGAAGACCATTGTTGAGCACGCAACTCAAAGCCCTATACCTTCAACTTGTCCTCAACAACTAAGATACAAATGCATATGGTGATAATATATAAAGTTAGCATATACAATGTCATAATCCATTAACATTCATAACAAATAAAGCCATGGAATAATAATTCAAATATTTTCAAGACATCAATTGGATGAGAAAAGAGCATTTCTATTAAAATATGATCAAAAAAAGTACACAAGTGACAAACTTATGTGTTGGCACATCTCGGAATCGAGAAATTAAGTCCCTTCCAGTTGGGCCTCCACCACTTCAATCCTTTACCAAAGACAAGCTCATATAAGAGAGACAATGAGGTTCTCCATCAAAGAGGAAAGATCCTGGGGGCTGAACAATGTGCTCAAACTTTAAAGGACAAAGGGATGCAAACTCAATATGAAGTGAATAATTTATCCAGAGTACCTTTTCTCTCGAAAGTTGAATTCTTCTCCTTTTCCATAGTTTGGATATGGCCCATTTATAGCCTTAAAATGGAACCAAAGGGCCGAGTTGGAACATTTCCAGTATATGGAAGGTTAAGGATCATGGATCTCATGATGTGGCATGGAAACCCGAAAAATGTTTTAATTTTTTATCACCAAACTCGATGTACGCGGGTTGTAATGGTGCAACCTGTGTATATGCATGATGTATATCTATTAGGGCATGTACATGTGAAATAAATGTTTTTTATCTCTCGGAAGTGAAAAAGGGGACTTCAAGTCTACATAGGGAAATAGAAAAGTCCTTCTGAGAAAGTTGCATGGGGTGAGGAAAATCTTTCTATAGCACTTACTATGTGACCATTGCAGTTTTCAGTAATTTCTAGAGACCTCTGAGTTTGCTATGCCATCAATGCCTTCGAGTTATTCATACTTGAATTTAGAGCCATATCAACAATCAGAACCGTCATCTACCATTGTTTGACACCCTAGAGGGCACTATAGACATCTACTTCATTAAAAAAATTTGGTTTACATCATTTCATTTATGGTTTCATGACACGAGCATGGGGCATGCTTACCTCATTTGTACACATATTTTCATTTTTATTTTATTGGAGAATACTAGTCTCATTCTTAATCCCCTTTCCCTCCAACATATTGCTCTCTTAGTTCCTCTCAGTAGTCATTACAACTCTCCTATGCTATGAAAATTTGAGCAAAAGAAACATTGATGTATTTCAGCTATAGGTATGATCCTAACCTCACACATCAGGGGGCATCTGTTATCACAAAAACATTTCTCATAAAAATACAGGCAATGGATGAAGAAACAACTAGCACAAGTACAACATACTTCCAACATTTTCATAATCAGTTCTAGCAAGATGACCAAAAACTATGCAGAAAACCCATAAAGTTGTGCGCACTTCCCACAAATCCAGTGTGTGCACATCCACGTGGGCCAAAACAAATCCAAATGAACACAGTGTGTGGCCCACACGACTGTCTATAAATAAATCCATGCATATGTGGAAACAAAGCATTTATGAATTTGGTCAAGCCTCAACCACTTCTAGGGTGATTCAATTCAATAAAAGACCCTAAGATCGACCCAAAATATCACCTTGGGATGACTGAAAATATGTCATCTACCTCAATGGGTCGTCCCATTCACACTTGGAGAAATTTATTAAATACCTTGTTATGATTCTATAAATAGAGGGCCATTGTATGTTAAAATATAAAAATTTTATTGTAATGTTATGCTCTTCAAATACTCTTGGAGAAATCATTTGTTCTCTCAAGAATAGCTTGGGAAAGTATAGCATAGGGAAAGATTTTCACCTCTTGAAAGGATTTTCCAGAGTTCTTCATCATTGTCAATTTAGATAAGGAGAGTAGAATCTCTTCTTTGATGGATTCAAGAGCCCTCCTTAGGAGGAATAGGGGATTCATAAATCCCACATTTCTCCCCTTGGTGATATCAATGTCAAAAGACCATTCTCTATTGGGTAACCACTCATTGTGTTCAATGTCATGCATCCTTTGTTGATAATTGTTTAGTTTAGTTTTCTTTTTTGATCATTCTTTTTTTTTATATATGCTTCTTGACTTGTAGATTCACTAACCTACTAACCACTGTTATGTGTTGTTTAGTTAGTGACGCAAACCCCTGACCCTCAGGCTAAGATCCGCACAGGATCGTTCTAAGCTCTCCTTGAGCCGAAGAGGCTCCCTTAGATCCCTATTGGAACCTCACGAATTTGATCCACAGGTCCTTTGTGAAAACCCGACCTGCACAACTTAACACTAGGTGCGAGCCTTACATCTCCATGCGACCACAACTGGTCTTAGTGCAAGCACATTTCGCAACTCATGAAATTGTGAGTCGAATATCCTCGACCCCTCTGTCTCCAAACGCCAATACCCGAGATTCGATACAGGTATGGCTCCTCCTTGTTAGCACCTTCCACACATAACCGACGGCTAGGGATAAGTGCCAGCACTACTCACAACTCGTGACTTCATGAGTTGGATTTTTGAACCCTCATGCTCCTCATCTTCAAATCCTTGAAACACGATAAGTCAACAATGGATTAACTCCTCCCCAGGCGACGTGTGTCCACCACCTGTCACCTGCTTCCACTTTTCTATGGGCGCTTGTTACTACGCCACATGTCAACCATGTGGTCCCCAACAAATGGATGTGCCACGTGTTTGCACGAACCCTCAGTGCTCGGCACTTCGCGACTTCTGCAATCGAAAAGAAACTCTCTCAAACCCTGACCCCCCGATACGTGATACCACACGAAGGTTATGATCCAATGATTCTCCCGTGTCTTGGATCCAACAGTCTAGATCTCTTTCCCTGCTCCTCGCAACTTAGGACTTCATGAAACCAAGAATTTGGTCTGCTCTCCAAACTCATGAACCCCGAATTCGTGAAATGATCCAACGACGTGGGTTGAAACGAGATCACGACTCGTATTGACCTCTAAATTCTAGGTGATGGGTTTCACCTGCCTCTAACCATCCTACCACTCTACAAGATCCAATGACTCTCACAGCTTCAGCACTTCCTTCACGAAGGCCTATCCACCTTCCATACGGCTCTTTTCCTACACGACCTCCCAGAGGTTAAACTCCATGTGCCTTCCTCTAGATCTGACGGCTATTGGTCCCTTGCACTAGATCTGACGGCCCAAATATGATCTCCTACGCACTCTTCTATGTGCCTGGGCGTAGACTCCGACAGTCCAGATCTCATCCTCTCAATACCGATCCAACGACTAATGTTGGTCCTTCCTGAGCACGCACTCTCTCTGAGCCTTGGAAGATTTCAAATGCTTCAAAGGATGAAACCCTTGTTCTTTATCCCGTGAGTCCATGATCTTTAGTCTCTCCTGCGTTACTAAAAACTATGACATCCTGAGCTTTATTCACTCTGAAACCTAAAAAGGTTTCTCGACCTCTGCACTCCTTACAGGGTCCCTTCACACAACTGTGCTATCCGTCCTGAGATTTTCCTGCTTGAACCTCTAAGGGATTCGACCCTTGTCTTCTCCTTCAAATGGAGATTTGGTGCCCTCTTGGCAGCCTCCTATTCAAGAACTCCTTACAGAACTGACAGAGTATTTAAAAACTCTGTGAGTGCCCTCCTCCTTGACACTTCTCCTTCCTCTGTACTCAGAATGGAGTTCTTTTGTGCACTCTATGCACTTTCTCAATGCCCTCCTGGCAGATCTTCCAAAGAACCCTCAGTGATTCTGTTATATCTATGTCTTCCTCTGCACAGTCTTACCTCCAAGGTGTTCAACAACTTTGAGGCCTCTTCCTTGAGTCAATGACTTCCTCTCGTGCGCCCTCCTGGCATGTCTTTGTCTAAATTCCGTAGAATTCAGAAGTGCACTCTATCCACTGGCTTACAAAACTCGTGGTGTTATGTCATACATGTAAATTCTAACCTTGTACAATTTCTACTGTAAACAGATATTCAGAAAAGAATAGAAAAGATACAATGGAAAATGAAAACATTGCACAGAGATTTTTCCCCTGGAAACCCAAACCAGGAAAACCAACATATATTATATTCATACATTGTGTTACATTATTTACAATAGAATATACATATAGGAGCCAACGACATCCAAAACCCTAACCCAATGACCTGGATTAGTCCAAAACCCTAATTCCTTAACCAAAAATAGAAAACCATCGGCAAAAACCATGTGCCGA
>JZKD02S1899494.1:797912-811965 GCA_000966675.3 Picea glauca
CTTTTCTTAGTTTCCTGCAAAATTATGAGATGTAATCTAAGAATCTACATAATCTCCGTTTTGAAGCATATCTGAGGAATTTTACTTGCACTAGTTTCAGGAGCGCAGGCTCAATATTCATTTCAAGAGGGTATGGAACAATGTATGACGAGTAAATGTTTTTATGCATCTCAGGAAGAGAGTTGATGAGTTACGAGATTCCGAGGCCCGTGATTGGCATTCATAGGTATGTATTTGCTTTGTTCAAGCAGACAGGACGACAAACAGTACTGGTCGCTCCAAGATCGCGCCGAAACTTCAGTACCAGAGATTTCGCTGATCGCAATGGACTTGGATTACCTGTTGCTGCTGTTTATTTCAACGCTCAAAGAGAGACAGCGGCTCGGAGACGTTAAAAGGAAACCAACCAGATTGTAATGGCAGTCGCCTCCTGCTTCTATACAAATAAATTCCAGGACTTTGTCATGTATACTTATTGACTGTAAGATGTTCCGCATGTCCCAAATAGCTTGGTCATCTAACGATTAAGTATTTATTAAAATGGTCGAAGTATAGCAGCTTCAATAATATCCCATCAGTGATCGTTATCGACAGAAATCATCTTATTCGTTCAGGATGAAGAACTTTTATTTAACCCAGCTTGAACATCGTTTTGCCAATTACACACAGTGCAATGCACTCACATAAGCAACAAATTGCAAGCACCCTTCCTTGAACCCTTTAGCATGGGCACCCATGCCGGAAGACAGTTAAAACACACACATGGGCGATATAAACACCAACAACACACATTCACACTGTTCAGCTGGAACAAATGAAAACATGCATGCACCTACACACAGGAGCAAAAGGAAAAAAAACTCAGATTTTTTAATATTAACAGGGAATCAAATACATTTGCATGCATCATTTCGGAGTTGCTATAGTTTCAATAATTGCAACAGAACAAGGTCAAGCTTTTTCTACCAAAAGCCAGCTTGTTTAGGTTTCGGCTGGAATTACAAGCAACGGAACTGAAATCTGTTAAACATAAATTCTTCTCTTTATATTTACCTGGTTCGGTGTGAATCAGTTTTGACTAAAGCAACTTCTATCGAGTAACTCGGACGTGTGAATCAGTTTTGACTAAAGCAACTTCTATCGAGTAACTCGGACTAAAAATTACTTGCTCACACCACCTTCGTCTCCAACTACTGTTTTATCTAGTAACTGCAAGCTAGTTCTCTTCAGACGATTCGACCCAGGCCCCTCAGCAGGATTCTACCGTGTCCTCTATGCACTAACCCAGTCTCTCGTTCTTCTCTCTGTCGTCTTCTATCTTTTCTCAGTTCTTCCCTTCAGACGATTCCACGCAGGCCCCTCAGCACGATTCTGCCCAGTCTCATCTATGCTCTAACCCAGTCTCTCGTTCCTCTCTCTGTCGTCTTCTATCTTTTCTCAGTTTTTTCCCACGCACCATCTCATTGTTAATAGATGTTCTCTGTATTTTGAAAACCAATAACGCTAATTAAATGCCCTAACCCTACATCGGAGGAGATTAAATATCAACCGGCTTCGTGAAGTTGCACGGTCAACCCAATCTAAGGCATGAACCATCTCATTGTTTATCGATATTCTCGGTATTTTGAAAAACAATAACGTTATTTAAATGTCCCTGACCCTTTCTCAGAAGAGACCCAGAACGAGGGGCGACAGAAAATAAATATCCGAGCGAAAGTAAGGCACTTACAGTCAATCCGAGAGAAGATCTGGCACTGTTGGATGCTCCTACCCCTTCCGAGGATCGATCCACTCTCACCGCAGAAAGTCCACAGGAATCAACCATATGTAAATAAAATGAAATAATAATTTTCATTAAAAAAAATTATTCAATCAATATATATTAGCAAAATAGATATCATCATTGTCACTAAAACAAACAACATAATAATAGTATTATAGTTGAAGTTAATAGCATAGATTATGATCCATAGATTACAACATTTAAAAAAATTATTCAATATCATCATTGTCACTAAAACAAACAACATCATAATAGTATTATAGTTGAAGTTAATAGCATAGATTATGATCCATAGATTAGAACATCATAATAGTATTATAGTTGAAGTTAATAGCATAGATTATGATCCATAGATTATTTTATATATGTCATATCATGTTTACATTATATTCACATATATTTATATATTAATATCAATTTTAAGAATATAATGGAGAGTTGTATATAGACTATATTTAGAATTTACATGAATCAATATGTTAGATAAAATTGAGCATGAGGAATAATGTGATAACTAATTATAAAAACAATAAAAAATCAAAGTACAATATTTTGAATAATTATTACAAATTTCAATAATATTTGTAAATAATTATTTAGATGAATATTAAATCTAGATCAATATTAAATTGATGCTACTAATTTCTAGAATATTTTGATTGCTTGGAGATTTAAACTTTAGCACTAGATATTGCATATTTTTGATGTATTATATAAATATATAATATTACTATTTAATGAGTGTTATATTACAAAAGTAGGGAAGGGAGTTTTTGGACATCCATCCATTTAAAAAAAAATGTAAAATAATAAGAAGTATATTGGGATTGAATATATTATTGAGATAATCATTCAATATGAAGAGGATGAAAAGATTTTGAAGATATATAATTATGATTTGATATGTTCAAGATATTTAATTAATCTTTAATAGGTTATCAAAACTAAGATTGTTTCTAAATTTTGGGTTTGTACTATTGATATGTTCCAATCATGGAAACTAAAAGAAAATGAAATATCAATCATTGAATAAGTGCATTGATTTTAACAATGATATAAAAAAAAACAATAGGGCATATTGATTTCAATGATGATATTAAAAGTATGATCTAGAGAAATAAGGGAGTTGAAATTATTTCAACAATAATAAAACAAAAAACAATAGGGTGCATTTATTTTAGAGATGGTAAATGAAAAATGATTTAGAGCAATTAGTTGCTATGATTTCAAATGGGATAATGAAAAACAATACAATTCATTGATTTTAGTGATGACACAATGATAAATGATTTAGAGAAATTAGTTACATTGATTTAAATAATGATATAATCCAAAACAATATAATAAAAAATGATTCATTATAATCAAGTATATTCATTTAAACTATGATATAACACTAAACAATATGGTGCATTGATTTGAGTGATAATTATATAACACACAAAAAAAAATTGAGCACTGCTAGGGTTTGGAGCAACTACAAGCTAGGGTTTGGCAGTCGCGACCATAGCAGAGGACAGCATGAGCACCAAAGGGGGGAGTAAGAGGACCCCCTCATATAAACAGGTGGTGGTGGACAGGGGGAAAGGGCCAAGAGGCGTAAGTTTCAAGGCACCAATGACATGCACCTCTGGATCAGACCCAGAAAAAGGTCAGGAAATGAACTAGGGAAAAAGTGAGTGCATGGGGGAAGAAGTTAGAGAAACCCAGAGTGAGGCAAAAGACACATCGAAGCCAAACGAGACAGAAGGGCACAACCCTTGTAAACCCAAAACAACAATGATACCCAAGGTCATACTGGAGGATCCATAAACACAACTCTACAGGGACCAGATGAAGACGCATGTGCCAATATACAAGTTTATGGGCTTGTGGCCCATAGAAAGAATGTTGCGCAATTGGATTAAATATCACTAGAAGCCAAGCGGAGAAGGGGAAACGCCTGGGCTCGAAAGGATTATTTAGAGAAGTATTCATGAACCTGGAAGATAGGGATAGAGTCTTTGAGGGGGGAGGATACTTCCATGCCTCAGTAGGACTATACATACGACCATGGAAGAAAAATTTCTCCCTAGACAAGGAGACCTTCAAAAAGGTGTCGGTCTGGCTGAAATTGTATTCCTTACCATTAGACTACTGGCTACCCTCTACTTTCAAAGAAATAGGAAACAAATTGGGGAAATATGTGAAGACCTCAGAAGCCACGCTAAAACAGAGATATACATCTTATGCAAGAATCTGCATAGAGATGGATGTATCAGGAGCACTACCAGGAGCCATAAGTATAGAATTCATGGATGAGGAATGGATCCAAAACATAGATTACGAACATATCCCATTTAGATGTAGAATATGTCATGAACATGGACACCTGATCAGAGAATGACCTCTTAATAAAAAATAGGAAGCGAAAATCCCCAAACCATAGCAAGATGAGGATGGGTTTATAAAACCGAACCCCAGAAGTAGAGAAAACAAAAAGCAGAGTAAAATCCCAATAGGAGGTAACCCAGAGACCTGGAATAGAACAAAAGGAAGGGACAAAACAAATAAAGGGGCAGAAGGAGAAAAGGAATCGAAAAAAAATCAAGAAGCCAGAGAACAAGAAACAAACGAGCCCATCGATCAGCCAAGTAACAAGAAGGAACAATGGAGTAGTGCAAACCCAATGGATGGAGAAACCAGAGACCAAAAAAACCCCATGCAAGAAGCAGAGGGAGATGCAAAAATGACCCCAAGCAATGTAGGTACAAAATATCTTGATCTCAAAGACCTTGTGGAAAGGGAAGTGATAGATCTCCCAAACATACTAGAGAAATGGAAAAGACAGGGAGTAGACAAAGTACCAACAACGAAACTAGACTGCATTCAGTACATGTTTCTCCTAAGGGAGGAAGCCAAAGATAGAGGACTAAAGGGAACACATGGGGAGATAGGACACCTAGGATTAAAAGACGATGAGGGAAAACCACAACTCTCACCCAAGTAGACGAGGAGGAAAAAAGGAAGGAAATCAAACAACGTAGCCCTACAGGAGCTTGGAGCGCTACTGATAAACTCAGGTAAGATCAAGAAAATATTCCCCAACTCCCCCCCACATATTTAAATGAAGGTTATAAATTGAAATATAAGAGGCCTAAACAGCTCGAGAAAGCAGAGAATCCTTAAAAATAGACTAAAGAAGGAACAATCAGATCTTTGTTTCATTCAAGAGACAAAATGCACTATAGACAGAATTGAGGCAATCAGTAAACAACAATGGTGCAAGTACAAGATGGTGGCTATTGGAGGCCACAAAATGGAAGGAGTTATTCTCACCTTGTGGAACCCACAAGTGTTGAGCCTAATAACAGCCGAAGTGACTAGGCACACACTAATGGTTCGCATGCAAACAATTGGAAACACAGAGGTGATTCTATGCACTAATGTGTATGGATCCCAGGTGTCAGAGGAAAATAAAAGAATGATACGAGACCTAGAAGACCTTAAAAACCGATCCAACAACCTCCAATGGATCCTGGCAGGGGATTTGAACATCATCACGTCACTTGCACAGAAAAAAGAAGGTACAAGAAGATTGGGTAGGGATGTGGAAGAGTTCTCAAAGTTCATAGACACAAAGGAGATGGTAGACCTCAAAACTAATAATGGCCAGTTCACCTAGAATAATAAATGGATGAACTAGTATTAGGTAGCAACAAGACTCGACAAATTCCTAGTCTCGGAGTCAATCATTATGCATGGAATAACCTTAGAATGCATCATCCTTCCCTGGGGGGGATCTGATCATTGGCCAGCCCAACTGGAAGCAGGCTTCCAAACCATACCAAAGAATAGACCCTTCAGATTTTAGAAATTTTGGATTGAACACTCGACTTTCAAGGAAAGAATCAAACAGTGGTGGCGGGAGGGGCAACCGGAGAAAGGGACAAGGATGTTCAAACTCTATAAGAAACAAAATTACATTAAATATAAGATCAAGGAGTGGAACAAGGACACATTTGGAAATATAAACCAAGAGAAACACAACATAGAAGACAAAATGAGAAAACTCCAGGAAACATGTATAACGGAGGGCTATACGGAGGATCAGAAAAAGGAAGAGATCCAAATGACCTAGGAATGGGAAGCTAGATGCCAGCAGGAAGAAACACTTTGGAGACAAAAGTATCATATCATATGGCTAAGGGAAGGAGAGCAGAACATCAAGTTTTTTCATAGAACAACCATGGCCAGAAGAGCCCACAAAAAAATCGTGAAGATTAAGGACTAGGATGGAATAGAGTGAGAGTCACATAAGGAGATCGAAACTACTATGGTAAACCACTTCCACAGGATAGCCTAGGAACCCAACCAAGACAGAAGGGAGGCCATCCAAAGGATAACCCAACATATCCCCTGCTTGGTCACTGACGAACAAAATAACAACCTAAAAAAACCCATTGTTGAGGAGGAAATTGACCAAGTGCTCCAAGAAATGCCCAATGGGAAAGCCCCAGGTCCAAATGGCTTCAAAGTGGAGTTTTAAAAATCCTGTTGGGAAATTTTCAAACACGACATTTATAGGGTAGAGGAAGACTCTAGAAGATCAACCTCCATTCTAAAAGCACTAAATTCTACAATGATTACCCTAATCCCCAATTAAAATGAAGCCAAAACCCCTCACCGTTACAGACCTATAGCACTATGCAATGTGGTTTATAAGATAATCTCCAAAGTTATAGAGAATAGATTGAAAACCATCCTACCCACTCTGATCTCACAAGAACAGGCAGGATTCCTGGAAGGAAGACAGATAATGGACAATACCATCCATACCCACGAGATTATCCACACCCTGAAGCTTCATAAGAGAGGGGTAATGTTAATACAATTGGACCTAGGAAAAGCTTATGAAAAAATTAGCTGGCACTATATGGTCAAGACTTTCGAAGCCTTTGGCTTTACCCAGCACTGGATCAACTGGATAGTCATCCTCATGTTTGCAACAAGATACTCACTCCTAATAAATGGATCCCCAACCAAACCTTTCTAGCCCACGAGAGGCATCAGACAAGGAGACCCGTTGTCGCCCTTCCTATTCATTCTGATGATGGAAGGTCTCATTCGAAGCATAAAAAGCGCAATAGAAGCAGGTGAAATAACATGCACCAAACCTTTCAAAAATTTCCCTACTTCCACACACCAACAATTCGTGGATGACACTTTACTTCATGGAATACCCACGGTTAAGGAAGCAAAATCCTACAAATGAATCCTAGAAGAGTATGGGGAAGCCTCGGGTGCAGAGATCAACCACTCCAAATCTATGATCTTCTTCTTCAATACCAACCTCACAATCCAAAGAAATTTGGCCAATATCTTGGGCTTTGAATGCAAAGCACTCCCAACTAAGTACCTGGGCATTCACCTGACAGACAAAGCTTACAAAATGTCAACTTGGGAAGGAATAATCAACAAGTTATAGGAGCGAGTATAAAACTGGATGTATAGATCCCTCAACCAAGTCTGTTCTGCAAGCAATTCCAACCTTTATGATGTTTGTTTTCCCAACCCCCAAGGGGATACTACAAAAAATAAGAACCATCCAAAGGGACTTCCTGTGGCGAGGAGCAGAAACAAAGAAAAAATGGGCCCTGGTGGCTTAGGAAAAGGTATGTAAACCAAAAAGAAAAGGAGGACTGAGGCTACAAGACCCGCAAGTGACCATGATGCCTACGGGGAAAAACTCTGGTGGCGCTGCGTCAAAGAAACTGCTACACCATGGGTAAACCTATGGAAGGAAAAGTATGCCCCAAACATAAGCGACCAGGACAAAATTCTCTTCAGAGGCACCAGGGAGGGTTCAACCATCTGGAACCTAGCTTGGCGCAACAAAGCCTGGATCTAGACACACAACTTTTGGGAAGTAAGGAATGGCACAAAAACCAGATTCTAGGAGGATGCCTAGCAAAAGGAACCTAGAATGGATAAACCAAATAGCGAGGAACTCCAACAAGAGATGATCGTGCAAGGTAAAACTAGATTCTACCATTACTGGAGATAAGAAACATATCACAACAAATGGAGAATATGGGACACTCTCACTCCACAAAATAGAGAACAAACAACAATAATAGTAAAAGAGGTGGAGGAGGAATTGGGGAGATGGAAAATTGCAGTCATGGATGGAAATGACCAATTGATATGGGGACAAAAAGATAGTGGGGAATTCAACCTAAAATAAATCCGACATTATATCACGGACTAGGACCAAGAAGAACCAATGCAACAATGGGACAAACTTTGGAACAACCCCCACTGGCCAAAAATAAAAGTTTTCCAATGGTTAATACTCCACAATCGAATCCTAACTTGGGAAAACCTAAGGAAAAGGGGATTCATAGGTCCATAAAGATGTCACCTCCGTCAAGATAAGGAAGAAACAATGAACCATCTCCTCGACGAATGCATCTACACAACAAATATTTGGGACTAGGCGACAGGTATCTTCCGACAGTCCAATAGGATCTGAGGTAACATCTCCACAACTATCAATATCTAGAAAGAGAACTACAATGAAAACGAAGAGGTGAATCTTTGTTGGACCCTCATTCCGGAAATGATCATATGGGAAACATGGAAATAAAGGAACCAATACATCTTCAGGAACGAAATCTGGCTAGAAGGAAAGATTAAGGAAACAATAATCTCCATGACAAGATAAATGATGCAGAGCCGCAACTGCCAGACAAGAAGAGTGCAGCTCACAGAACATGACTCCCAAATATTAGAATCTTTTCACCTAGAAGACAAACGCAACCCCAGTCAAGTAAGACAGATACTGCAACTCCAAGTAGGTGAGCTCAACTGGAAACCACCACCAACAGGATCCCTTAAGCTGAATTTTGACGGGGAGTCAAAAGGTAACCCAGGAAAGACATGAATGGGAGGAGTAATCAGGGACAATGAGGGAAACATAATCCAATTGTACGCTGGGAGTATGGGAAACTCAACCGACAACGCCACAAAATTCGGAGCCCTGGAGATTGTCCTCGAGATTCTAAACCGCGAAAGGATGACAAACACCATAGTGGAAGGAGATTCCATGTTGGTTATCAACACATTAAAGAGACTCCAGAACAACATCATAGTGGGAAAAAATCATAGGCATTGGCGCTTGGCACATTCCCTGCAAAACATTCAGGAGCACTTGCAGACGAGGATCACAGTGGAGTTTCACTAGGTATGTAGGTCAACAAATGGACTGGCAGACAAAATCGCTAATGAGGGGGTCAACAAGGAAGGACCAAAACTTGACACTATCTGGAGTAACATCCCAAATGGTCATTTCAGAACAGAGTGCATCCAACTAGTGACAAAAGACTGTGACGAAAACCAAGGTATGGATGACTACATCGAGGATGGAGGCACAGGGATAACTGAAGGGAACGTAGGAACTGGGAAAAATCCAATAGCCCATTACTCAAACACGAGTTACAATGCAGACCTAGGTCACATAATAGAAGGAGGTACGACACCATGGTCCTGTCAATAGGAAGAAGTGTAGGGGTTGTTTGTGGGAAAGCAGAAAGATAATCAACAGGAGGCAGAGGAAGAAGGACAAAAGGAGTTTCCATGGTCAAGTATGGGTACACCTCACCCAAGTACAGATACGGGGAATGCTACTGAAGTTTGTACAATGTGCAGAGCAAAGGATTGGCGTATGGATTACGGCAGGGATCCCAAGAGTACACATATCGAGACAGTGCAAAAGGCGCTGAAGGTACTTCTTTACAGGCGGTCCGTGATTTCTAGGATGAGCCCATATGATCTAGAATTGGATCCAAGAGGCTTCCCAAGTCTAGAAAAGGCTCAGAAATGAAATTTCTCATAATCAGACGAAACCAATTCCATCGTAACCGTCTCATCATGATGATTCTGACCATATATTTACTTTCTCAAATGGGCTCCATATGTGAGAGTTATCGCACTCTGATCAGATTCCCAAATAACTAAAAAGTCAACAGGTCAACTGGAAAAAGTCAATGATGATGTCAGCATGATGTCCTGATGACATCATCATGCTGACATTAGAAAAGTGATATGTGCCAGCACAGGTAGTAGGGTGACTCAGTAGTGACAAGGACCAATACAACACTAACACGTGGGTGAATCCCGTTTTGAAACTTGGCATCAGAAATCAATAAATAAAGGGGTGCCACGTGGCCCAAACATGGGCTACCATGTGGCACCCATGGGATGGCTAGCTGGTTGTTTGAAAAATTATTTGGAGCTCATGGGGTTTGACCCCTTGACCTATTGGCTGAGCTATACCTTTAAGAAAGGGGCGGATTACCATTGCGCCTAAGGTGTTACATGTATAGCTTAACCATTTTAAATTTAGATATCATTTAATAAGTGTTGAATGGTGGCGAAAGGGGGTTGGGGCTAAGCCCCAGCCCACAGGCATGTTATATAATGTGACCACACCTTTTGTCGGAGGTGCTCCAGCATGCGAATAGGCCATGGGCTATGGTTCTGGCTTGCACCCCCATGTGACCTGGTTCCAAACACTATTTCAGATTTCAGTTAAGCCCTTTTTTCGGGGGGGGTTCCACCATTGAAAGCGCATGCGACCAGGTGTTAGCCTAGGAGGGGGCCAGCGCATAACCCTTTGGGCTGGCACTTGGCCACATGTCTCTTCATGTGACCTATTTAAGGGCGCATGCATAGGGTATGAGGGGATAATCCCTATAATTAAACCAAAGTGAGTTTTTACCCTATGTTTTGGATTATATTTTGATTTTTATGCCTGTTAATAGTGGATTTTGCCCATTTTCGAGGGATATAGGGCATTTTTGGAGGCCAGATTTTGGGATGAAGTTGGGGAATGATAACCAACTTCATATCTATATAAACTAGGCCTATTTGAGGCCATGGAGGACAGTTAGAAAAGATTTATGCTGAAGCAAATCCTAGCCAAAGCCATTTTTATGCAGGGAAGCTGTTGAGGAGGAGACCTTTGCGGGCCATTTACGGAAGCTACACTCAGCCTTTTTCAGTGACGTCAATTGTGTTGGATTTTTGAGGTCAAGTAGAACACAGTGAGACCATTATGAGATCCATTTGATGTACTTTTGTTGTACTTTCAAAGAATTTAAGAATTAATAACGAAGCCTCCCCCATTGAGACAAAGGCCTAGAGACATACGCAACCTTGCTGAACTCCGTTATCACTTCTCTTATTATGTTATTTTGTTCTTCATGCTTATGTTAATATATTTATATTTTTTTATGGATGCTATGTTTCTTCATTAAATTTATCCTCTTTGGTTCAACTTCATAAATGGTTAATTAACACATGCAATTAATAACTCAACTACAATCATTAAAAGATCTTTTAGGATCACTGTAACCGAGTAAATCCCATAATGAAATAAACATCAGGAATAGCCATAGAAGGGAAAGAAGCAATTACATAGGCCATCTTAATTAAAAGGAAGGGGCGAATAGGAAGAGGAGAAGAACCCAAGGAAAAAACCACCACAAACAAGCCGAGATGGTACGAATGAAGAAAACCCATAGTAAGAGAGGCCTAAAGGGGAAAGAACCTCCGACAAGATCCCGGAGGATTACAAGGATGGAGAAAGTGTCCAGAGAAGCCAAGGGTACCTTTCTTACATAGGTTGATCCAAAGGGAAAAGCGATCATCGCCAGGTGGGAGAAAGAAATCAACACCACACGCAAGGGAAAATCCTCGAAGGAACTAATTCAGGAAGCAGACAACACAAGGGACCCAGGGGCCACACAACCCAGAACAAACCTCTACCACAGAATGATGGAGGAGGCCTAACGAACAAATATGTTGATAGGAAATATGAGCTCTGACCAGGAAGAGACTAGCATGAAGGCTAACAGTGACCACAAAAAATTGCTCACAGAAATCCTGAGTCGCCTCAACAACCTAGAGGCTAGTGCAAGACGACTAGCTGAGGACCAGAGGAACTAGAAGGAGAAAATGGAACGAATGGCAAGCCAATTCCACCTTTACCTACGCTATGTCCACCAGATGGACATCACGCCAACAGACCCAAGAGGAACACCAACTTGTATCATAAATACGTGCACGGTGGTGGAGAGGAATAAGAATGAGGAAAGAAAGGATGGAGACGAAAGACATCCCATCATCCTGGACTAGTGTCAGTTCATCCCCTGGTCAAGTTGTGTTTAGTGTAGGTGCAATCCCTTTTATGATTATGTCTTTTATGTATATGATCTTGTTTAGTTTTTCAAACTGGTTTTCAGGAGACTGGGTTGGTTTCCCATGGTCGTGGCCCAGCCTTATCCCCTGCTATCTTAGACAATGCAAATCCAGAATCCCTGATCTAGTTTCATTTTTGGCAGATCAAGGGATTCCCCCTATTTTTGTATCATAACGTCTTTCAGTAATATAGGAACTCTCACTCACTTACCAAAAAAAAAAGATAATGATATAACACAAACAATAGGGCATAATGATTTCAATGATATATTAAAAAAATGATTTAGAGAAATAAGAGAGTCTAAATGATTTCAAAGCTATAGAACACGAAACAATAGGGTGCATTTATTTTAGAGATCCTAGAATGAAAAATTGTTTAGAACAATTAGTTGATATAATTTCAATAATGACATAATTGCAAAACAATGCAATGCATTGATTTTAGTGATAACACAATGATAAATGATTTAGAGTAATTTGTTGCATTGATTTCAAGAATGACATAATGCAAAAGAAAAATTGCATTGATTTAAGTGACAATGCAATGAAAAATGATTTAGCATAATCAAGTAGTTGTATTTATTTTAATAATGGTATAACATAAAATAATAGGGTGCATTGATTTTAGTTATAAAACTATGGAAAACAATTGGGTGCACTAATTAATTGAGGAATGAAATTAATTCTTTATATTGATTTTAGTAGTACTATTAAAAATGATTCACTGCATTAATTAATTTGAAGAACTGATATGAAAGAGATTAACCCTCTATACACTTGTGAGAATTGCAAATTATCAAGTAAAATGAATTTATCAACTAGCAAATCAAGTAAAATGAATTTATCAACTAGCAACAACCACATTAATAACATTAATGTGTATGAATAAGCTCATATAATTATATTTAGCACATCACCCTATTCATACACATTAATACTATTAATATGGTTATTGCTAGTTACCGAGTAAACACATAAAAATATCTTTAAATAATTAAAATCATTACTAATAATATTTAAATTAATAAAATTATATTAATATTAACATAAATATTATACCATAATATTATATTATATTAACTTAAATTAATATTAAAGTATAATATCATATTATATTAAAATCTATATTACATTATGTTAATGTTTGTATTAACTTATATTAATATAATATATATTTTAACTTATATGAACACAATTTATACAAAATTTTACTAATAGTTGGAATATTTATAAATTTCTATATAAAAAATAAATTAAAAAATTAGTACTATATTAATAATAATAATATTAAAAACATAATATTAGTAATGTCAATATTATGTTATTAAGGGTTTAATAATATTATTAATAATTATGTTGTATTGGAACATTTAATATTAATATATTTTTATTAATATTAATAATATTTATATTTATATTAATATTAATATATGTTTATTTATTTTTTTCTTTTAAGAGGTTACAAGTTCAAATCTAGAGTGGGGTAGAGTAGGGTAGGGTATGGTATATATATTTTTTAGACTCTTTACCAGTCAAATCGTTGGACGAAAGAAGGTCCCTTATCCCACAAACAAGAAGATCTCATACACCAATTTAATGTAGCTTGATAATGATCTTAAAAATAAATTATTATTATTATAATAAAATTTTGTGTAAACTTTGTTCAAATAAATTAAAACATCATATAAATTAAAACATATATTATATATAATATTAATATATATTTAATGTGGTATTGTAAAGTTTAATATTAGTATATATTTACTAATATTAATAACATAAATATTTATATCAATATTGATATATGTTTATTTGTAAACTTTGTTCATATAAAGTAAAACATATATTGTATTTATGTAAGTTAATAAAAGTTAATATAATATAATATTAATATATATCCGCATTGGAAAGTTTAATATTAATATATATTTATTAATATTAATAACATAAATATTTATATTAATATTGATATATGTTTATTTATTAATAATCAAGTTTTTAAACTATATATATATATATATATATATA
>JZKD02S1899494.1:829754-845983 GCA_000966675.3 Picea glauca
CTAGGTTTTTCTGGACAACCTTGCCTTAATACCACTTACCGCCCTAGGGGGGTCCGAAATACCACCTTCCCCTCCAAAAACCACATTCCCCCAAAATAAAAAAAACCATTTTTTGCACAGTTTGACCACCTGTCTTTCGAGAGCGTGTCCTAGAAAAACAAAAGGAATTTTGAAAAACCGAGAGGGTTTTTTATCCAAAACGGGTTCAATAACAATAACCTCTTTCAGGTTTTGCACAGGTATCAGTAGTCAGGATAATCAAATCCATCTCTGAGCACTGCTTTTCAGGATTCCATTTTTCCTGATTTTGTCATGTTTTTGTGGCAACTATTTTGGAAAGAGGGAGATGAATTTAGAAACCCCGAGAGAGGTTTTTACTCATAACGGGATCAAATAAAATATTTCAGTTTTCTCACATATGTCATATTTTGGGAGATAAAAGTATCTATGTTGACCCCTATTTTTAGCAGCCCGACCCATCTTTCATGGCAGACAATTCAAAATTTTTAGGGATTTGTTTCTATCTTTGGCCAGTTTGTTGATTTCGACCTCTTGATCTTGGGAAAGATTATTTTATATAAATTTTTGTAATTTAAATGTGTTAATGGGTGTAGGTTAGTGTGGATTTGAGAAGCAAAATACCAACATTGTAATGTAGCTCACTGTGAACATGTTTTCATTTTCCAAATAATACAATGCTATGTTGCAGGATTCTTGTGATTAATTTTACTAGTGATGTGCATATCTCATTAGTAAATGTGTTTTCTCTATTTACATACCTGTTCTCTCTCTGAATTATTTGTAGGAGTTATAAAAAAAAAATTGTTGTAGGATACACTATGTTTTGACTGTGAATAATTTCCATGTTTTCATCTGATTTTCAACGTAATAATTCTCAATTTCTCTTCAGCTTAATTGACTTTTTTGTTTTTTCTTCTATCCCATTACATTTAAATCAAAAAATCCAATGAGTTGTCTACCTTTCCCTGCAAGATTAGTTTGTTGAAAATGAATTTTGATTATTTTGTTTTTGTGTCACCATAGCCCAATCGTTCCTCTTCTCTGCCTCTACACAATTATTTAAATCAAAACCTTTATACAGTAATAACTAGCCTAAAATATATTATAAACAAATCTATATTAGACAAAGAGATCCCTCTTTGAGTATTGGAGGGCTAGATACTTGACTCCAAAGTGGTTTTGTAGTTACCTCTGCCCATTTCTTCTTCAGCTTGAGAAATTACAGAGTGCTAACATAGGGATAATTGAAACTAGAAACTCTTGAATGATCTTGTGCTTATATGTCCCATATAGTATTATTACTCTTCCGCATATTGGAAAAATTATATAAAATTTAGATTCCCATCTCCTTAACCCAACAAAGTAGATCAACTCTTTTTCCTCCACTTTTTCTCTTCCCTTGCCAACAAATTTTTTTCACATTTTCTAACCTTTTTAATGTTAATAAGTCATGTTCAAAGAAGATCCCATTGGAATTGGCCTCTTAAATGTGGTTTATCTTATTTTCTACTAGTATGAGAACATCTCGTTTTGAGTTGTTAAAATTTTAAGTTTGACCACTCCATAGTCACCCTTTGGTATAAAAGACTATTTATGTTATAATCTAAGTAATTATTTAACTTATTCATTTGTTTATCTTGCAACGCGAGTAATTGTTTGATGTAACAATCGATTGAAATTATAAATTTGAAATCTTTGTTACCTAAACATTCATAACTCTGGAGGGAGATAGTGCAAACAAAATAGTAACAAATTTTCCACTATTAGTGAGGTCTTTATATTTCCCCATTGGAAAGTTTTTGTGAATCTTGGAAGGCATCACATATTTTGAAATTGTTGGAAAAAGAATCAGGTCAAGGTCAATATGGCCTTGTCCATGTACATGGACATGCCCAAATTTGGGCCTGTCCCTCTACATGGACATGGAAAAATTCGGCCTTGTCCATGTATAGGGACATGCCTGAATTCGGGCATGTCTCTGTACATTGACAGGGTTGAATATGCCTCTGTCCATGTAGAGGGACATGCCCTAATTTGGGCTTGTCCCTGTACATAGATAGGGAAAAATATGTTAAGCATTGAATGATTGTTGTATATGTTGCACATTGCATTGTATGCTTGGTTTTGTGCATTGCTTACTACTATACCTCATACTCCAATACTAGATTATGGAAAACAATATTTTAATCATTATACTATATGTGATTAATAATACGTAATATCTGTAATTATGCTAGCTTCACTAAACAATGATTAGGTCTCATAAGTAGATCCACAATAGCTAAGTATACCCTATATGCTTTGAACATCATGGGTTTGATTCATAAGATTTTTTATGGATTTAGAGTATATTACAAGGAGTGTATTGCTTGTACTATAATTACCCTGGATTACATTGAGCTTATGTAAAAATGGTGTACATATTAGGTAAAGAGCTATGTGTTATAAACAGTTCAATAAGATTACAATTAACATCTTTTATACAGATTTAATGTATGTGTTCTAGATTATTCTGACAAAACTTATTTTATAATCAACTTCATAGTGATCACAACTTACATATCACATATTTTAGATTTTACATTAAATATTTTATATTTTATATTTTAGTATTAAATTGTTAGTTAGATTTTAGATTTTAGATTTTAGATTTTATAGTCTTAGAGTGTTGACAGGGCCATATTCTGCCCTTTCCATGTATAGGGACATGCCCGAATGTGGTTCTGTCCCTATACATGGACATGGCCAAATATGGCACTTTCCATGTACAAATACATGTTCGAATTCGAGGCTTTCCCTATACATGGACATGGCCATATTCGAATTTGTACATGTAAATGAACATGCCTGAATAAGGGTCTATCCCTATACATGGATAGGGCCAAATATGGCCTTGTACATGTATAGGGACATGCCCGAATTTGGCTATGTCCCTGTACATGGATAGGGCAATTCAGGCCTTTCCTTGTACATGGACAGGCCCGAATTCTGGCATGTCCCTGTACATGGACAGGGAAGAATATGTTAAGCATTGCACGATTCATGTATCTTATGCTCATTACTTAGATAATAAATTTAAATTTTATGATTTAAATGTGTTATGGATATAGAGTATATTACAAGGAGTGTATTTCTTGTACTATAATTACTTTTGATTACATTGAGCTTATGTAAAAATGGCATACATATTAGGTAAAGAGCTATGCGTTATAAACAGTTCCATAGGGTTACAATTAACATTTTTTATATAGAGTTAATGTATGTGTTCTAGATTATTATGAAAACACTTATTTTCTAATCAACTTCATAGTGATTACAACTTACATATAACAGATTTTAGATTTTAGATTTTAGTATTAAATTGTTAGTTAGATTTTAGATTTTATATTTTATAGTCTTAGAGTTTTGACAGGGTCGTAATAGGCCCTGTCCATGTATAGGTTTATGCCTGAATAAGGGCATGTCCCTATACATGTACAAGGTTGAATATGGCCCTGTCCATGTATAGAGACAGACCCAAATTCAGGCCTTTCCCTGTACATGGTCAGGGCCGAATATGGCCCTATCCATGTACAATGATAGGCTCAAATTTGGGCCTGTCCCTATACATGGATAGGGAAATTCTGGCCTATGCCTGTACATGGACATGGACAAATGTAGCCACAACTATGTACAGGGAGACACACGAATTTGGGTTTGTCCTTGTACATGGACAGGGCCGAATATGTTAAGCATTTCATGCTTCCTGTATCTTATGCTCATTGATTAGATAATAAATTTAAATTTTATGATTTAAATGTGTTATGGATATAGAGTATATTACAAGGAGTGTACTTATTGTACTATAATTACCTTGGATTACACTGATCTTATGTAAAAATGGTGTACATATTAGGTAAAGAGCTATGTGTTATAAATAGGTCCATAGGTTTACAGTTAACATTTTTTAAACAAAGATAATGTATTTGTTCTAGCTTATTATGACAACACTTATTTGGTAATAAGATTCATAGTGATTACAATGTACATATCATAGATTTTAGATTAAATATTTTAGATTTTAGTATTAAATTGTTAGTTAGATTTTATATTTTATATTTTATAGTCTTAGAGTGTTGACAATGCCATATTTTGCCCTATACATGTACAACGTTAGGCCCGAATAAGTTATTGAACCTATACATAGACATGGATGAATATGGCCATATCCATGTAAAGGGACAAGCCCAAATTTGGGCCTATCCCTATACATGGACAGGGCAATTCAAGCATGTCCCTGTACGTGGACAGGGCCAAAAATAGCCATGTCCATGTGCATGGACATGATTGAATGTGGATATGACCCCTCTAGGATAGTTCTTCTTGGTCTTTTCCATCTTGTTGGAGATCTCTTCTTGGTTATTTCTTAGGGATTTTGGTTCTACTTGCTGTTATCACCCTCCTCATTTTTTTGTTGGTGTCACCCTCTTTATATCCTTGCTAATGCCACCTTTTTTATGTTTTCGTTCTCTTCTATTATTGGTGCCACATGTGTATGTTATTGTTTAGTCTATTGATATTTTACCCTAAAAGTTATTCTTGTGAATTTTTTCCATGTGTCATGATGAGATCTTCCCCGAGGGTTTGATCAATGATTCCTTGAAGCTTTTTCTGAGCATATATCTAAGAGGATAAAAAAAAATATCATGTAATATTGTTTCTTGTTTTACTATTAAGTAAATGTTTTGTCAATGATTGTAAAAAATATAGTTCTAGTTTTTTCAATATATGTCTATGCTTTAAAGTTGTCATAAATGCTTAAATGCTTGTGTTATAAATTCAATATTTCCATTTAATGTTTTTATAACTTATTAAATTTCATATTCATGAATTTTCAAAGGATAGATATTGAGGTGAGATGTCGAGACATGATTCTCCAAACATTCCTCGCAAACGCTCTAGGCTATCCCAAGAAGGAATAAGAGGAACCCCATCTTCGACTAAGACTCTGAGTGACAAACGACAATGCAGTTAGAGGAGGAGATTATCAAATGAGTCTGTGAATATATCATCTCGATAATGTGCTCAAACAATTTCTATGGATGCAACCTTCTTAGAAAGGTTTCACATTGATACTCCTACACTTGAGAATGTAGGGAATACATCAGGACAAGAATATATTTTTGGTAATTTTATTTGATTTTGTATTTTTGTGTTTTTATGTTTATATATATATTATAAATGTTTTATTTATGTTTTGTTTTCAATTTGTTTATGTTAAATTATGTCAAGTTAAATGTTGTAATTACTTTCAAATGTGTGTGTAGACAATGAGTTTAGTGTGAGACTGACAATCAAAGAGATAGTGGATGTCACAAAGATTCTAATGTTGGTGAAGAGGGTGAAGGTGGATTTAGGAGGCGACATTATCAATAAATAAAAGATTACACGCCTACATCCACCTATCCTTCAGATGTTGGTCATGAGTTTACATGGGAAGGGATTACTGAAGCAATGACTCTTGAGCAATGCTCAGGTGTTATAAATAAGTTGGAAAATGTTTTGAGGAGCTTGGATCTCCCTTGGGAGAGTAAATAAAACTTGGATATTTTTTGCATTCATTGCAAAACTTTATGGATTCATATCAAAAGATGGGGCCAATCACTGATAGTTTTATCAATTTGATGAGGAGACAAAAGTCAGAGGTGATGGGTCCTGATAAATGGGACGTAGTAAAAAATAGAGTTTCAAAAGAAAACACAATTTATATGTTCAATTTCTAAGATGGGCCAAAGCGAAAGATGTAGAAGGTGAAATATTTTAAGCACTCCAACATAAAAGGACATGTGTATAACAAATTTTTGGCAGCATATGAGAAATTTCAGTGGAATGATGAGGTTCCACATTATTTTGCTAGACACTTTTATGCAGATTTTTTCATGGACATGCACCCTGATTATACTAGTGTACCATCTGATTATTATGGAGATGGTAAATGATGAACATATGATCGAAAATGGGCATATCGAAATGTGACATTGCAGAGGCCTTCGCAACCTTTATCATCTCTCCCAACAAGGGAATTTTCTTCACATTCAGAGTTGCAAGCTTCATCAGAGGTTGGAAACGAGACTAGGAATGCAATTGGGAAAATTTGGAATCGATTTTTTATGGTGTTGATGTTGGTTTGAACCATCAGCGAGCGTAAGTCAATTCTCATGCCATTTTTGTTTATAAAATAGATGAGGATTTATATACCATGTCAGTAGAATATCTTAAGGAATATGCAAAGTTTTTCTGTGTTGGTTGGACGAAGGTCATTCCGAATGATGAACCGAACATCAAATTGGTATGCGCTCTAGTTAGTATATTTTTTACGCATTTTAGGATAGTTTACTTCTAATTATAGATCTATATGCATACCATTGTATCTATAGAAATAATTGAGTTGTTATTGTCATTAATTGTAGTTTGGAGATATGTTAAATGAATCTCCAGTAAATAGGGGACTTGATTCCACAAGTTTAAATTTGGATGGGTTGAATCAGGTATGTGTTTTCTAATATCCACAGCTGAACACTTTAGTTGTCCAATCTCCAATATTTTGAATAAGATCAACAACATGACATTTATAATTTTGTATAAGTGTGAACACATTGAATCCTATATTTAGTTCTTAGTTGTGTTGTTCACAAATCCCTATTCCATCTCTTACTACTTGGGTAGGTTTGTCCCAATTCTCATTGGGTGAGTTTGAAGAGGGTGCGAGTTCATAGGTATCATACCATGTTGAAAAAAAAGTTAGTTATATATTAAAATTGAAAATTGTCATTTAAATTATTAATTTAAAAGAAGAATGTCTTAAAAAATATTTAATTTATTGAATCATAGGTTGACACATCATAGGCATTACATGTTTCAAAATTTAAAACTACAATTTAATGTGTTAAAATCATTTAAATTTAATGTTCAAATTTTCAAATTTGAAATGTGTTATATAGGGCAATGTGGAGAAGAGAGTACCTGAGAGTGTGCTTGAACAAAATGTTGAGAAGAGAGTGCGGGATATTGGGATTAAGGAGGAAGCATCCATAACTGGAAATGATGCATCTATTTATGATGATTCATAAATGTGTGTTCATTGCACATTAGTGAGTTTTAATTTTCTTTTATGTTTGGATTTTATATAAAAGTGTTCAAGTTTATTTTTGTTGAATAAGCTTATATTTTTTACTTTTTTCAATTTTTTGTTTTCTCAAATTTTTAGTTTAGCCTTTCTTATTAATAAAGTTACTAAACTAGTATCTATATAACTTTTCAACGCTTTGATCAATTATTTTGAAATATATAGAACCCCTAGATATAAGATTATCATTTTATTAAATGGTACATTCAAGATTATTTATGTTTAGATCATGATGAAGACCTAATTTTGAACTTGAATATTTTATTATTTGAAAACAAACTATATCCCACATCAGAAAATGGGAAGTTTCTAAATTTTCTTCAATTGCATTCCTTGTCGTCTTGTCCAAGAATGGCATAGTATGGACATTTTTGTTTTCTGCATACAACAAAGTGAATTACTTCTTGCCATGGTATTGTCAAACTCTTAACTAAATTGGTTACTAACCACAAAAACCAACATTCAAGTAGATTTACAAATAAGCTATGTACGTGCATGATCTCACTTATGTTTATATTATGACGAAGACATATTTCAAAGAGCATTTGATTATATGTAATATGAATACATCCCACAGATGAAAGATTTAAATGGTTTTTGAAGAATGAATTAATATAGTACATATTTGTGTTTTCTTCATGTACATGAAAGATTATATGAGAACATCTATTCCAGCACAGAAAGAGGAGATAAGTATTTTCTGGAAGAATGCTTTTTAAAATGGAGATTTGTAAAATTTCATAGATATAAGTAATTTATTGAAAAAATGGCTTAATATGGAAATTTATGAGTCATTTAATTTGTTTCATAGATATAAGTAATTATTTGGAAGAATGGCTTAATATGGAGATTTATGAGTTCTTTAATTTGAAAGGGAATTTGAGGGCATTTGATTATATGAGAACATCTATTCCACTGCAGAAGAGGAGAGATGTATTTTACTGCTAAGGAGATAAGTATTTTACTGTTGAGTAAATAAGATCACTTGTCATGAGAATTTCACCTGAAGGATTTGGGATTTTATCCACAAGGAGATAAGTATTTTATTGGAAGAATGACTTACTATGGAGATTTGTGAAGTTTCTGCATACATAACTATATTTATTTTCAGAGTATTATCTAACTCTAAACACAAAAATTGGTTACCAAGAACACAATTTTTATCTTTAAATTTTTTAAAGATTTTACAAATTGTTTAAATCATGTATGCTTAATGTGGAGAGTAACTATTTTGGAAGTTTTGGAACTTTGTGATGGAAGTTTGGTTTAAACAAATTGCCAAAAAAGTGTAATAAAAAGAGAGATAATTTTAAATTTGTGGAAGTCTGGTTGGGTATGTTATTATTTTTTATTGTTTATTTAATATTTAGTTAAAGTATATATGATAATATGTGTTATTTGTTTTTTATTATTATTGTTTTTTATTGTTACAGATGTTTACATTATATTTGGTGGAAAAGAGTATGTTGGAGGATGAGACTTAACTCTTTTGGTATGTATGTCAATTTTGCTTTAATCACAACTTGTTTTATTTATCTAAAATGGTACATGTGTACATATTATTTTAAATTTGTACATATATTTTATTGTAAATTTATAAATTTTGAATTTAAAGAATGTTTTATTTTGGAGGTATGAATTGCAGGTATGAAGTGATCTGTCTTAAAGAGATGGTTTAGTGTCCAGAATTTTGGAGTTAAATGTCTTAGTTTTTGTTATCATCCTAAAATGGATGTGGAACCTATGTATTTGGCAGTGTAAATATTCAAACATTCATCATCATAATCATCATCATCATCATCATCATATATATATATATATATATATAATATTTTTGGAACTCAAAATATAAATTTATTGTCTCATATTTGATTTATCTTATATTATTTATGATGGTGGAATCTATTATTTATTGTTTCATCATTGATAAATATATTATATTTTTTATGATGGTGAAATATATTGCTTATTCATTAATAAATAGTCATGTTGGCATAGGGGCAGAGCTAGGGTTCAACACTTAACAATGCACCAAGAAAATCCCAACTACCGACCCTTTCGAAAACACCTGCGAAGCAGGTGAGGTCTCACCTGAGGTATAATAAGGGGGGGTTACATGATGCAGGTGTTTGTAACCAAGCTGGGACACAGATCTGTGATAATAACACTTCACAGAGTAATCTATTAACACTTAGGAACAACATGCATTAGTTCATTAGCTTAATTAACATCACAAAACATACCAAAGGACATATCATCGCAGTAACAAATGACAATATACCCATATCACTTAGCATCATAGGTTAGATCTAGCATTCATTCATCCTTAATACAAGTAAAGAACTAAGAAATAACAAAACTATCTATCATACATAATAATCAAGGCACTGAGAAGATTCATAACATAAAAAACAAGGAATAGAGAAAAACAAAGGCACAATATATACATGGTTCACCCCAGTGTGGGGTTACGTCCACCAACCGCTTCTCCTTATTTATTATTCTTCAATCTCTTACATTCAGTTGCTCCTATGCACTAAGACACAGAGCTAATCTTTGCACTAGACTAGAGATCTACGCACCGAGCACCTGATCCTCCTTCCCAAAACTAGGTCAAGGAGCAGAGACAACTTCTCTATCAAGCACAACGCCTTACATACACATTCTGTTTCACAAAGGAACTCAAAACTACTTGCACTTAGCTACCAAGACTTCACCTGTCTTTATTCTCTTCACTTAGCTACTTCTACCATACATTATTACTTATTTATACTTTTAAAATCCCTTATAATAAGGCCTAATCATGGAAGAACCCATGGGTCGACATCCCATAACCCATTACAAAAACCCTAGAGGACCCCTTACTGGGTCCACATAGCCCGCAAAACAAGTGATATCCATGATCTCAGCTCCTCCTAGGCGCTCCATCTTTGACCATCGTGTCGAAGTCCAAGAGTGGTATGAATCTGACCAAGGTTTCCTCAAAACTTGGTCGAGGGCCAACAAGACCCCAACACTCACCTGTGACTCATCCCTAGTCACTCAGGTCTAGGAAATGTTGCTTCGAAGGCCTCGATATTAGCTTGAGTTTCCTCGACTTGCTTCTTTTCTTGAGCATCCTTCTCAATGAACTCCTGGATCATCTGCGCTGTAACAGGCCCTTCTAGGCGTTGTTCCATTGTTGAAACCACTTGGTCTAGTTGTGAGCCCTGTCCCTCAATTTCTTCGAACACCTTGCAGGATTCATCTTGCACAGGTTGTATCTCCTGCACGAGTTCTGTCACCCTGCCCTAGAGGGCAGTGATATTTTACTACATTGCACGATGTTCTTGAGATCTCTTCATTCTTTCTACCATAGTGAGTAGCTTCATCTGCATCTGTACTGATAATGCCTGTTATTGATCCTACTGTAACTACGCTTCCAGTTTCCTTATCTTTGGATCTTTTGTGAGGCATTCATATGTCTGCGTTCTTCTATCTCTTAGTTGTTTGCACTCTAAGGCAAGGTCTCTAATTCTTACAATTCTCTTCTTAGTGGCTTCCTCCCTCTAGTCACACACCTCCTGCGGGGTGCTTGGTACTACTTGGACTTCCAACTCTGTTATCCTCACTTGAAGCTGTTGGATGGTCTCAGCGAGCTTCGCCACTTAAGCCTCGACCAACCCTTTCTCCTCCTATGCCAATCCTAGCACAAAGTGACATGATTTACTCACTTCATCTTTTTCCATGACCCATTATGTGAGAAACTACTCCTTTTCTCTCTATAGCTAGGATTTTTCCTCCTGGATCATCACTTGAAACTCTTCTTTATCACTTTTGTAGGCAGCTACAAAGTACCACGCTATGCGTAATTATTCTAAGGATTCATCCTTCTCTTTTTTCAAGGATTATGTAGCCTTCTCCTTCTCTTCCTAGACTCTCTGAAGTCAATTTTCTGTCACATCTGCAAGTCTTCTCAATTGGGATGGTTCATCTCACAATTTTTTATTATGTGATGAGGAGGGCATAGTAGGTACTTCCTTCAATTCTTTCTCGACCCTTCCATATATCTCTTCCTTATTCACACCATATTTATACAATATGTCCTCAAAGTCATCCTCCATGGTCTCGTGGACCAGACTGATATTGTCCTCCATAAGTGTGGCCTCCAACTAGGGCTTATTAGCGCATGTCTTCTTTCTTGTTGAAGGTTTCTTTGGAGAATCCATCCTCTTCTACCATGTGATTGTTCCAGTAGGGGGGTCTTGAGGTGGTGTAGCTTTGCCTCCTCCTTGTTCTTCTTCTTTATCCCCTCCTCCTTGTTCATATGCTTCATCTCCTCCTCCTCTGAGTGAGCCAGACCCATTATAATCAAAAGAATCATCCTCCTCATCGCTCTCTATATCCTGGACTTTCTTGGGATTTTCTTCTTCGTCGTCTGGACTGTCTAACATGCTCGACCTAGGTGACTAGGGGGATTCCAATGGTGTCATTGTCAGATATTTTTTCATCATCGACCGATACAAGGAACTCCTCTGGCCATTCCTTTGTGATCTAATCCATGTCTTCATTTTTAAGTTTGTAATATGACTGTAGTTCTTCCTTACTCTCATCTCTGGATGCAGTGATATAGATGAAATGCAGATCTATGTAGAAATTTTCTAGTGGTCGGTATTGGTACAGGTGTGCAGTGTCATGCACTAAAGTGATTTAATGGAAACCTTCAGTTGATGATAATATGCATGAAACACAATGTTGGACTTCCACTTCTTCGTCATATTGTTGGTGTACCATAAGGTTGAAAACTTAGTGGCCAACAACTTCGATGGTTCGATCTCAGGGAAGGTGGCCCCTTCAGGCATTTTCCAAGCGACAAATGTGATCAAAGTGATCAACCAGCTGTAGTGGAATTCATATCCAAAATCCTGGGTTTTGCGGAAATATTTATCGATCTCATTGATGAGGTATCTCACCCAATTAATCTGCATGCCCTCCACACATTTTCTTGCGAGGTCCACCATGAACCTAGTGACCCATGTGGGATGATTCTTTCTTATGAGCTTACCAGCTATGAGCTGGCATGCGAGGTGTACTTCACCATCCTGTATAGAGACTACCTTGTAACATCAATTTCCTTTTTCTACTTCATCATAACATTCCTTGATGCACCGTGTCATGGAGCGGTCTGAGGCCTTCCCTGGATAAAACTGTTGAGGGTCAGGTCCCTTCATGCTTAAGCCTGCAATCTGGTGGATCAACGCCAAATCCACAATAATCCTTTGGTCGAGCCACATGTATCAGCCATGATATCACAAAAAGAGGAGTTTAATACAAGCGTTAACCTCCTGGTGATGGCCAAAATGGGGAATATTCGTCACATTTACTATGGTGTACTGCACCAGTCCCTTAATCCATGGCTGTGATATGATGCGAGGCTTCTTCCCAGTTGAATTCGTTAAGTAGCGGTGGGTTTCTAGCATAGAATAGTTTTTTCTAATGCCTAGATTGAAATCATTGTTCTTCAGTAGTGGGATCTGTCCTAGCTGATTTCCAACTATGCGTATTCCCTTTGGAATGTACGCATTGATCATGGTGTACTCATAATATTGTGGGATGTTGTCTCGTTTAATGAAGCCAGACAAGGGTGGAATATAGTATGGTAGAATCGACAGGATATGCTTCGCATTATCTAGATCGCCACGATGCTTACTTCGCTACTCAATTGTGGGGTTAACATAGCCAAAATGACGTCAAGTCGAAGGGGAAGCCTATAGTCCCCTATTTGACAATGTCTGAACTCATTCATATATTGGTTTGTTAACCATTATCTTCCTTAGGACTTCCTCAACAGATTTCTCTAACTCACTAGGTTCGCCCGACATTCGAACTTTTAAGCAGATGGGTCGGGGTGCCTCCAATGGTCATATAACTTCGTCAGGGAGAAGTCCCATTCTGGGTGGTTCTGTTGTTCTGACGAGGTTCAAATCCTGCGAACCTGCCTCCTGCAAGGTTCTAGTCTCCGAATTCTTCCATCTATTCTCTATAGCTTCTTGCATATTTTCCAACTTAGCTTTCTTTTTATTAAGCTACCTTTCCTTCTTTCCTGTGATCTGAATCTCTCTAATAGTTTATGGAATCATCTTTCCATTCTTATTCTTATCTTCCTTTAGCGTAGTGGCTTCACACTGTTGAGGTGCCCTCACAGAGTCTGAAGTTAATATCCCTTCTCTTAATTCTTCCTGGGTGAATATACTTCTTTCTTGCATAGATAGTTTCTTCAAGCCTTATTGCATTCTTTCAATTTTGACATCTAATTCTCTTGCTTTCTGTTCCTCCTGCGTTGTTACTTTATTTTGTTGTTTCGACTTATCCTCTCATTATTCTATTATTCAATCTATTTTTCTATCTATGAAAACCCTTATTTGTTTATTTCTCTTTTATGTGGCCTCTTCCTCTACTTTCCTTTTGATTTGATCTTTCTCAATCCAAGTCTTACCTAAAAAAAGTGGGAAAGGGTTGTTCTCCCCAACAAAATTAATGACTTCAAATTCTTCTTCAGTCGATGTTCCATGAAAAATAATAGGTACATTAGTAACTCTTCCACATAGGGTTATCATCTTTCCTTTAAAAAATCCTATGCTTCCCAATGAAGGTACCACATCATACTTTCCCAAAATTTCCCAAGTTTCTTATGTCATAATATTTACTTGTGTTTCCTCATCCAAGAAACAGTTTATGTCGAAGTATTCTATTCTTCCACTTATGCATTGTTTTACTTTCTGGATCTTTGGTAAACTGACATCTTTGTGAACATTCATCATTTCTTTCAACTATACTAATGTAGTATCAAAATTTCTTTGATTCTTTCTCTTTATGACTTTATAACATTCCTTTATTCTCTTGAATTTATTCATAGTTTTCTTGTTTTATGTTCATCCTTTCGACTTTAGCAATCATCCTTGGACAATCCTCAACCTCATGACCAACAATCTTACAACAAAGACAAATAGGACATGCACTAGGGCATTCCTTAGCAAGATGTCTCGGTCTTCTACAGTTATAGCGTACTTTCAATCATCTTTTTCTTTTAAATGTTCCCCAACCTCTTCTGTATTGTGCACTAGTATCATAGTGTTGTACGTGCAATCTGCAAAAATTCTTTATAGGTTCATGCATGCACTTATTAGTCCAAAAACTCTTTCTATGCATAGGAATAACATATATTTTTTCATTTCTATTAAATTTACCCAGACAACGCTTTTTTCCAATGGTTCCCTATCCTTCAGACTAGGATAGAATCTATTAAACATGCTTAAATTCATGCTTTCAATACAAACATTTTCACTTATCTTACTATTATTAAAGCACAAAGATTTACCTCTTTTAAAATCTTACCTCTTTTCTTTAGATCAGATTTATCTCTTAGCACAAATATTCGCAAGTCAAGTAGAGTATTGCACACTACAAAAACAGATCTACGGAAAAAGATTCTCTTTTCTTTACTTCATTTCCCAACAATCACAGATTCATGTCCCAGAAATGGAACCATTTGTTGGCACAGGGACAGACCAAGGTTTCAATGCTTAACAATGCACCAACAAAACCCCGACTATTGGCCCTTTTAGCAACACCTGTGAAACATGCGAGGTTTCACCCAAAGTAGAAGCAGGGGGGTTACATGACACAACTGTCTGTAACCAATATGGGACAAAGATCTATGATAATAACACTTCACAGAGTACTCTATTAAAACTTAGGAACAACATGTATTAGTTCATTATCTTAATTAACATTGCAGAACATACTCAAGGATAGATCAGTGAAATAACAAATGACAATATACCCATAGCACTTAGCATCATAGGTTAGATATAACATTCATTCATCCTTAAAACAAGTAAAGCACTAAGAAATAACAGATCTATCTATCATACATAATAATCAAGGCACCGAGAAAATTCATAACATAAAAAACAAGGTACATAGAAAACCAAAGACACAAGATATACGTGGTTCACCCCAGTGTGGGGCTGTGTCCACCAACATCTTCGCCTTCTTTATTATTATTCAATATCTTACATTCAGTTTCTCCTATGCACTAAGACATAAAGCCAAGCTTCGCACTAGACCAGATATCTACACATTGAGCACCAAATCCTCCTTCCCAAAACTAGGTCAAGGAACATAGCCATCTTCTCTACTGAGCACAGAGCCTTACATTCACATTCTATTGCACAAAGAAATTCAAAACTACTTGCACTTAGCTACCAAGACTTCACTTGTATTTGTTCTCTTCGCTTAGCTACTTCTAGAATACATTCTTACTTATTTATACTTTCACAATCCCTTATAATAAGGCCTAATCATGGGAGAACCCATGGGACGACATCCCATAGCCCATTACAAAAATCCTAGAATACCCCTTAATGGGTCCACATAGCCCGCAAAGCAAGTGAGATCTTTGATCTGAGCTCCACCTAGGCACTCCATATTTGACCAATGCATCGAATTCCAAAAGTGGTCCAAATTTGACCAAGGTTTACTCAAAATTTGGTCGAGGGCCAACAAGTCAATAGCTTAAAATTTGAATTTTTATGATGGTGAAAGGATGATTTATGTTTTATGGGAAACATCTTCTAATTTCATGTCGTTTAGTTCTTTATCTCATTATCATACCTTGGCTCTAGCTCCTCATAGCTTCAACCCTATTTTTATTCATCTTTGGTTCAATTAAACTCGCCTTAAATTCATTTACATCCCTCCTCTCCCTTGTTTCTTCTCGATGTCAAGGAAAAGGGGAAAATCCAAGAGAGGGGCTGCATGGTATAGCTCGTAGGGGCAAGGAAGAAAAAACACTCCAAACTTACCTCCTCCTACAAATCATTCCTCCACCCTATATCTCCCTCCTATGTCCTCCCCGTGGGCCTGCATAGTGGAGTGGTTTGAAAACATGGGTAATTCACTCAACTTAACACCTGAGATCAGCCCGGAAGAATCGTCCATACACCAGCCTCCCTCCCTCTTTCCTTCTCCTTCCGATATCCTTAGCCTGACTTCCCCCCTC
>JZKD02S1899494.1:846009-859040 GCA_000966675.3 Picea glauca
CCTCCCCCCACACTTATTCCACAGTTCCACTACCACCTTTCATTTCATCTTCCTCCGCCGCTTTCTCCTCGGCCACAACTTTCATGTGCTTAGTGCGATAGGTTTATGGAGCTACATAATTATTTGGATAAAATCCAGAACTCGATGTTCTAAGTCAGGCATGACATGGAGGAGATGTTGAAATGAGACGAACTTCGTGAGCATCACGAGGAGCACTTGGAGACTGTCATATTCACTCTCCACACCACTCCCAACACAGGGACCTTTTCCTCAGACATTGCACATGATCCTCAGAGATAATGGAAGCTAGGCCCAAGCTCCAGATGAAAACGATGTTCACAGGTTTCCTTGGTTTTTAGATGTATTTAGATAGATTAATTCTCTTGGCTCTAGCCCTGCGAGGCACCTTAGTTTCTATTCTTAGAACAACATGTCATGGGACAATTTTTTCTCCTTTTTCTGCATTTGTTAACTGTTTGGACATGTGGCATCATTGGTTTCCCATATGGTCTATGCAACCACTTTCTCACTGTTTACCATCAAAAATGTAATTGTTTGACACCATAAGGCTTTAAAACATCTTTCTAACTTACAAAAAAAAAAAAAACATTCATTTTTTATGATTTTATAATTTCAATTTTTATGATGGTGAAAGGATTAAATTTTGCTGAAAGCCACCTGTTCTGGTTTCCCTTTTGTGGCAGAGAAGGTGGATAATAGGTGCATTGTATGGACATAAGAAGTTATTAATATAAGGATCCTACTTTATTTGCAAGAAAACAAAAAATTTAATTTATGTTTTATGATACTGTGTTGAAATTAGAAATGTTTTATTTCATTTTGTTTATAAACATCATTGCTTTATTTCCAACACTAAACGGGTTATGTTAGTCTTTGGTTTCTTTTCTAGATTTCAATATTTTTATTCAAGAAAATGTGTACTTTGAAATAAAAATTGAAATAAAAACATGATTTAGAACCTATTTTAATATGTAAAATTAAAATATACTTTAATATAAGTAAGTGTTTTTCATTAAAATTTATATTGATATAAATTGTTTATGTATTGAAAATTGTAGAAAATGGTTGATCTGGAAATTATCAATACTCTGCACATTGGAAGTATTCACTAATGCCACTAATATGCCACCTACCATTAATGGAAGTATTCACTATTATAGTCCAACACTAAGTTGGTTATGTTATTTTTTGGTTTCTTTTTGAGATTTCAATATATTTATTCTAGAAAATGTGAAATAAAATATGTACCTTGAAATATACTTTAATATAAGTAAGCATTTTTCATTAAAATTTATATTGATATAAATTGTTTATGTATTGAAAATGGTAGAAAATGGTTGATCTATAAATTATCAATACTCTGCACATTGGAAGTATTCACTAATGCCATTAATATGACACCTACCATTAATTGAAGTATTCACTATACAATTAATGGAAGTATTCACTATGATATTCCAACACTAAACTCATTATGTTAGTCTTTGGCTTCTTTTCGAGATTTCAATATATTTATTCAAGAAATGTGTTATAAGGGAAAAACCCTCTATGGCCAAGGGTAAACCAAAACAAACATGTATGAATGTAGAAATCAACTCAATTCCAACATTTGTTATATAAACTAATGTGCAATATGAGGAAGAATCCCACCTCGATCCAATCATTTGACGTCATTCCACCATTGAGCACTTTGACCCAAAGCTTTACACCTGGAAGAAGTTCTCAACAAAAAAGCGATGCAAGTATATAGTAACAATATATATAATGAGTTAGCACATCAGGTAGCACAATCCATTAATAAACATTACAAACATGCCCATGGATAATAATCATATATTTGCAAGATATCGATAGGAAGGGAAAGGAGTATTTCTATTAATAATTAATCAAAAAAAGTATCAACATTACAGACTTTCGTGTCAGCACGGTTCGAAACCAAGAAACCAAGTTACTTCCAACTGGGTCTCCACCACTTCAATCCTCCACCGAAGGAAAGCTCATAGCAAAGAGTTAATGAGGTCCTCTTGAAAATAAAGAAAGAGCTTGGGGGTTGAGCATTGCGTTCAGACTTGAGTGACAAAGGGATGCAGACTCAATATGAAGTAATTTCTCCAGAGTAACTTTGCTCTCAAAGTTGAATGCTTTCTCCTTTTTTTCCATAGCTCGAAATTGTGCTCTTATAGCCTCCAGAATGAAACTAAAGGGTTGAGTTGGAACGTTTCCAGTATATGGAAGGCCAAGGATTAGAGATATTTTGTCGTGACATGGAAACCCGACCTCATTTTTTATTTTCTAGCACAAATCCCAATATACACGAGCCGTAGTGGATCATCAAGCGTATATGCATCTTGCAAAGAAATTAGGGATCGCATATGATATATATATATATATATATATATATATATATATATATATATGGCTCTAGATTTATCAAAAATGTGTTGATAAGTCTGCATAGGGAAATGGAAAAAGGCCCTCTGTGCAAGATAACAATGGTGAGGAAAACCTTGCTATAACAGATGCCCCCTAATGTGTGAGATCAGAGGAGTATCTGCGATGGATGAAATACATTATAAATAACCCAGAAGTGGAGTGGTAGAGAACTAGCTGGACAAACTCAATTTCTCATTACATTATGTATTGTCTTTGTATACATGACTTCCAAGAATACAATGCAGATCCATGTGGAAATATACCAACAAGTGTTCATTTCCATGAGTAGGCAAGTATAAAGTGGTTACATGCGAATAGATATCATAGTCATGAACAAGGACTAGTGAAACCAGTATCAAAATCAATCTAAAGATATCTGTATACCATGGAGTACAATCTAATCTCCCATGATCGTTGAAGTCAAATAGGTATTGGTACAATTAAATGGAAGCAACAGATCAGGAAAGTTTCATCCTCAAAGTGATGTCTTCAAGTCTTCAATACAATCCGCCAATGGTGCAAGTCTACATCATGTGAATAAATGAGTTGAGGTTGAACACAATTAGACATCGTTTGATTACTGGTCATTGAGGTATACCATTAACAAACATGAGACAACCTACCAATGATGAAATTAGGTATCAAGGCACCAAGTACATCTCTACAAATGTGAATAAAGGGGCTGGTGTCGAACACTTGAGAGATCCATTGATTAGGAGACATTGATGTATTCCCATTTTTCAATGGAAAGAGAGCCTGCCACTAATGACTACAAGCCTCAAGGTACTCATAAAACTCTAGGTATCGTATCCAGAATACATGAGATAAATTCGATGGAAAGAGACCCACTGAAAGGAGAGCATTAAGGCATCTTTGATCAGTCAACACAAGGAACAAAGCAGGAGCTTCATTATTTGGTGGAAATCGGACGAAGAACATGTTCATGAACCAATGACCATGTGCATCTTTTGTGTGTGCCAAATGCAAGTGGTACATGAAAAAGACCCTCTGAATAGCAGCCAATGATGAAAACTGTTGACAAAGGTGAGGAAACCACCAATAAGGCTAATGGCATCCAAAACATGACACAAATCCCAAAGTGTGAATAAATGTCTTGTCGTCGAACACAAGGGAAACTACCCAGTCAACGACCCATGATGAAATGTCGATTGTTGGGTTCACGCTGACCTACCAATGATGAAAATAGGGCTAGGGTGCATCATAAGACTAAAGTATCATGTGATTCTAAGATAAACTAAGGGTATGTTCGACATGCAAAGTCAGGATTTTTGAGGAGTGACCGATACAGGTTGATAGACTTCCTTTGAACAAGAGCATGAGACATACGGTGTACTTTAGTAGGATAGAATAGATGCATGAGACATCCATAATGTTCTTTATAGTGACTGGAAGATTAACCAGTCGATAGAGAAAATTTTGTAACGAGATCATCTTCATAAGGCCATGCTAAACCCAAAATTACGATGACACAAGGACTCAATAACTTTCTGCTTTGTTCAAAGGTGACATGGTTGTTGCCAATTACAATATAGTACTCCCTTCCCACCCGTATTTTTTTTTTTTCATAACAAATGAATGCTATGATATAGAGGAGGGAACGAGTGTTGCAAGTAAGCAAAACTAGTTCCAGCAGTCGAACGTACCTATGCTCAATGCAAGGAAATGCATGTGGGAGATGGACACTCAGAGTGATGTTCCCTTTAGGGTGTAGGGTGTCAAATTGTGAAGGATATAAATAATGCTCTGCTTGGTTGAGGATGCAAACTGCTTGGGCCGTGGTTTATAACAAAAAGCGAGAACCAGCTAAAGGCTCAATACTGCAAGCAAGGGCATGAAATGAAATCACAATTTAACGCCAAAAAATATCCTTTTTTTATATATTTTAGTCTACTTGGTGTGAGAAAGGGTTAAACTTGTGCCAAATAGACGTATTTTCAAATCCAATTTATGAGTGTGAAAAAGACAAGTTCACTCGATGATCTTTTCCATTTTTGATAGTGAGTCGGAAAAGAGCTTAACTAAGACTCATGATCTTTCAAATGCAATTTTAACAAGTGTGAAAGGGACAAATCAGTCGGTGATCTTTTCAATTTTTAATAACAAGTTGGAAAAGAAATTAACTAAGACTCGTTTTTAGTTCTAATCAACATGTAAAGGGGGAGGCCAAGTTTCCCATCCCGACCTTCTTTCGAAAGTCAGTATCCTACAAATAGCTGACAAAAGCTTGGGAAAGCCCAAATCTCTCCAAGTCAAGGAGGAGAAAGTGATAATGGAGTACATAGTATCTATTATGGTTCAATAATGTCTCTTAGTGGAAAAAACATAGGTGGGGGTATGGGATGTCCTATTAGGTTGTCACAATCGAAGGAGACCTCGTTAGAACTTGGAGAGAGAGTGTTCGGAGGAAGAATGAATCTCTTGTGTTCAGAAGGGGGGAGAATTGGAATATTGATGATGTGACTAGAGGGTGCATCACTCTTTTTAGGGAGAGCCAGTTTGACCATAAATGGCACCGGCATGGTCAGTTCTTCAATTATAGGTTGAAGAAGATGCATGGTAATGGGGGTAGGAGACATTTCACCCTCCGTGGAGGGGGCGAGGTCAGAGGACAATATGGGTGGTGAGAAGGCCAGGATCATTAAAGGTGAAGTGGTGTGAGGAGGAACCATGGGTGTCTCAAAGTCTGAAGGGATTTCGGGTGAGCTCCACACCTCTGGTATCCCACCAGTCATTGGGCACAAGCGAGTAACATGGCTTCCTTCACAAGTCCTGCAAAGGAATTTAGGCTTACGTCTAAGACATTTAGGTTTCTTGATGGGACTGGATGAGGAAAGAGAGTCATCTCCTATATGATGAATAGGATTCAGAGACATGAAACAAATATGATCCAGGGTGAAAAGGATGGTGCCCTTAACATAATTGGTAGAGGTTGAAAGCGAGTTGTCAACATGATTTGTAGAAAGTGTCGACTCATCTCTGATATGACTAGAAAAGGTGGGGTATGGTGCCTGGTATGGCTTACAATGGTTGGGCTAGAAATAGATTGTGGTATTTGATTCCAAGGTCCTAGAAAAGATTGATTCTAAAACATTGCAGGCCAGAAAGGATCCTGGTATACTCCTTGTCATAGCCCATAAACATGGTGGTTTATGCCAAGGTGGTCTGAAGAGGTTTGGACGAGCATAATCACTGAGGTCTGCAAAGAGACCGAGGTAGGATAAGAATTATTCAAGTTAGGATATATGTTTCTCCCTTGTGTGGGTGTCCCATAAGGAGGGTAGCCCAAATTATAAAATTAATTCTCCCCATACAGAAGATATGGGGGTACTTGAGGACCTGGTGCAGAAAATGTGTTTAAAGGGATCGACATGGAAGATGAAAGATACATGGGTGGGGTGTAATAAGCACCCATTTGAGCAGTGGATCCTAAAAGAGCATAGCTATGATTGGATCCATAAGGTGGAAGGTTCCAACCTCCCATGGGAGCACGACTCATATCAAATGAAGAAGTGGGCATGGGAGCGATGGTTCCCCCAGGTCCAATGCTAGGATTCATATAAGTAGACCCAGGAGGGGGTTTCATGTGGGAAGGCATATCAACAAAAAAATGACTAGATACCCAAGGTGTGGATTGAGCATTGTAATCATGCATACCATTGTAAAAAATAGAAGGGTCTACCCCCATGAAATGAGGAGGCATCATGGGGGGGTAGCAGTGGATGGAGGGGTAAAAGGAACTCCTCTATCCATGATAATGAACCAAAAACCAGAGTCCAAGGGCCAACTAGTAATCAAATAGCATACCAAAAACTCAAACGACCAATATGCATGCAAACAGTCTAAAGTGTTTGAGTGATCTCCCTCGCTAAAGAAGGCATGCCTCGTTTAGGAGGGAGATGAGACTACCTGCTAAAGTTTGGAGGTAATAGAACTAGTTATAAGGGCCCTCGTAGGATTAACAACCAGTCGGTTATATCCCCCTGGAGAGGTAATCTTTCATAAAGGTTGTGTGTTGCCCGACCCCTATCTGACTCAGGATACAAGCAGAATAACCCCTGCAAGTAACCTATGAGAAACCTAAGTCATTAAACTAATCATCCACTGTATAACCAATGCACATGCGAACAGTCGTAAGTTTGGATTACCATATGGGTAGGGTAGAAAAACCCGAAAGATTGAAAATATCACCTCTCACAGAGGTATGGATACTAGCAAGATCCCCAAATACAAATAAATACACAGAAATATCTCCGACGCTAGGTGAGTATCCAGGGGTTATCCCTTCAAAAAACTTCGCGTGACCTCATGCTCAGCTTCGGTGTCAGTGGAGCCTCCTGATATTACCAATTATAAAATGGATTTCTCAACTCCCTGTCTCAGACACATACGTTGATTTAATTTCCTTGGAGAATTTTACTCACAAAATCCTATTCCAAGGCACTAAATCCTAGGCTAGTTTGTGCACCCTAAACAATAAAATCATTACTAATCAATTTTATTTTAAAGCGTAAATTTTACTGGCCGTGATTACTCAAAAATGGTATGGAAATGAAACTCATGGTGTTATGACTCTGCATGAAAATAAAAATAGATATAATGCAAAGCCTAACTTCAACTTTTCAGTGAATGATATGCTAAATAAAAATAGTGCAATCTTCAATTTTAACTCTACAAATCAGAAGTAAAATGAAATCTTTCGCTAAATTTGCTAAGCTCATGATAAAGGTTCCAAGACAAAAATACCAACCAATGAAAAATACCTATTTTTTTTTATATTCAATGTATTAAAAAGAAAATGCATGGACTGATAAGTGACTTGATATATAACTTCTACTATGTATAAAAGAAATCACTCGAGAAGAATACCAAACAACTAAGCAGACAACCCAACTACCAAGGAAAAATAAAAAATGACAAACAAAGAGAAAGATGCCGCCCAAAAATTCAACTCCAAATAGGTTTCCTGTCATCCTAGATAATCTCAACAGACACCACAGATATCTAATAAGGCTCAGTGATCCTCAAAACCTACCCAACAGTCACTAAAACAAGAAAGGGGAAGTGGTATACATGATTGTTGAAGAGAAAAGGGCGTATATACACCTCTTGTGGTGGGACAAAAAGTGTGTATACTCAGCTGTCAAGGAAAAAAGGGAGTATATCTTTTAAAACAAGGCTAGGAAAGGGTAAAAGGATAAAAAAATCAGACCCATAGTGAACAGACTCTGTCCAGCAGTGATATGACAAGAAACACAAAGGAAAAAGAGCAATGTAAGAAGAAAAAGTACTTCAACCCTTAGAAGGAAGATCTCTCCCCAGTGGAGTTGCCAATTCTATTACAAGGGAAAAACTCTCTATGGCCAAGGATAAACCACAAAAGATAGGTATGAATACAAAAATGAACTCAATTCCAACATGTGATATATAAAATAATGTGCAATACGAGGAAGAATCCTACCTCAATCCAATTGTTTGATGTCGTTCCACCATTAAGCACTTTTACCCAAAGCTTTACACCTGCAAGAAGTTCTCAACAAACAAGCGATGCAAGTATATAGTGACAATATATCAAATGAGTTAGCACATTAGATAGCACAATCCATTAATAAACATTACAAACATTCCCATGGATAATAATAATATATTTGCAAGATATCGATAGGATAGGAAAGGAGTATTTCTATTAATAATTAATCAACATAAGTATCAACATTACAGACTTCCATGTCGGCACGGTTTGAAACCAAGAAACCAAGTTCCTTCCAACTGGGTCTCCACAACTTCAATCCTCCACCAAAGGCAAGCTCATAGAAAAGAGGTAATGAAGTCCTCTTGACAATAAGGAAAGAGCTTGTGGGTTGAACACTACGTTCAGACTTGAGGGACAAAGGGATGCAGACTCATAATGAAGTAATTTCTCTAGAGTAACTTTTCTCTCAAAGTTGAATGCTTTCTCCTCTTTTTCTGTAGCTCGAAATTGTTCTCTTATAGCCTCCAGAATGCAACTGAAGAGTCGAGTCAGAATGTTTCTAGTATATGGAAGGCCAAAGATCAAATATATTTTGTTGTGACATGGAAACCTGACCTAATTTTGTATTTTCTAGTACAAATCGTGATATACGTGAGTTGTAGTGGAGAATCAAGCATATACGCATCTTGCAAAGAAGTTAGGGAGTGTAGATGTGGAAAAATATATATTTTTGGCTTTGGATTTATCAAAAAGGGGTTGATAAGTCTGCATAGGGAAATGGAAAAATGCCCTCTGTGAAAGATAGAAATGGTGAGACAAATCTTGCTATGACAAAATGTGAAATAAAAATATTTACTTTGAAATAAAAATTGAAGTAAAAACATGATTTAGAACCTATTTTAATATGTAAAATTAAAATATACTTTAATATAAGTAAGTGATTTTCACTAATATTTATATTGATACAAATTGTTTATGTATCAAAAAGGGTAGAAAATGGTTGGTGAAAATTATCAATCCTCTGCACATTGGAAGTATTCACTAATTCCATTAATATGACACATACCATTAATTCAATTAAAATTATGAAAATTTAAATGCAGCAAACCAAGCCTTAGTAGATGACCTGCTATTTTTTATTTTTTGTTATCAAGCCACAATATCAAATTCATTTTTAACTTAAGTTTTTTTCAATCAAACTCAATGAAAACTATGTTTAATGTGTAGTATATAAGTAGTGTTAGGTTCATCATACACATTTTTCAAGTAGCTCATAATTTCAATTTTGTTTTCAATTTTCTTCAAGATATTGAAATCTAAATGTAGAAATTTAATAATTTAATATAATATCAACACATTTGGAATCAAAATTCACAATTTCATAATTAAAATTGATACTTTTTAAGATGTCTTTAAAATTTTTAATTAGGATGTTAATCATATGTATTACCTTGAATTCTTTAATTAGGATGCTAATCATACTTTTAAAGATGTCTTTAAAGTTTTTCTAAGCCATCAATAGTCCCTTATAATGACATGGAAATGGGTCCTTGTTTTGATATGAAGTTACCATCTTCATATGAAAAAGCATTGAACAATCATTGCAAATAATGAATGCAAATCCTATATGTAGTAAATTGGTTACATGCAGCAAAGGATTTGTGTATACGATCTGGATAATTTGTAGGATTAAAGTATAATCATCGAAAGTATAGGTCAGTTTAGGATCCCTAGATACAATATATACGTTCTTCCCTGAAATTGTAAGTAAGGCTTGGTAAACTTTATAATTCATCAAAAATATAACTTTTCTTAATTGAATGGACCATGAAAGTAAACTAAATTGGAAATGATTCTAGAATCCTAGATATTCATAAATACGTGTACTTTCAATGCAAAATATAAAATTTTGGAATGTACATGTCACTTTTTTAAAGAAATCGTAATGGTATTCCATATTCAATTTTTTGTTCATGATCGGCTTTGGACATTTTCCATTTTCTAACTTTTTTTTTTCTTGATTGAACTTCTATTAACTTTATGCGCGTTGCACATACCCAATGACTATATTGAAAACTTATGGCATCTGACTGGTAGTCTTGAAAGTGAACATGACTATCGGTTTGATGGGTTTCTTGAAAACAATATCCTTTCAATACGATGGATCCTCTTTCATATATAAAATTGTTATCATAAAAATATTCTAATAACCTCATCTTTTGTTTTGTGCATAATATCAAATAATATTTCATGTTTAAATTGTTTTCTAGAGGTGAAACCATGATAAATACATATCCTACAAATAATTCGATATATTGGACAAAAAATCGTTCGTGTTAGATTATCACACAAGTACATCTACAAGTTATTTGAAAAAATATAAACATAAAAACTACCTTCTCTAACAAGATTAGAAACTCTATCGCCATCAACTGACACTATAGTTTCATTTGATTCCATCTCCTCTAATGTTGAAAGTGGCATTTTCCCTTTTGTATTAAGTTCAGTATGTCTCCAAGTTTTAACATATTCTGGATTTTCATTTTCGAAAATCTCTATGGATTTTGTGTCCTCTATGCAAACTAAACAAAAAGAAGACTCATTTATTCTATCAAATGCAAACACATTTTGATAGAATTTTGTTTGAACTAAATGCATTTTTTGTGTCCCATGTATTGTACCAGCTTCATATGGGATTGATTTATTTACATCTTTGTTTCCAACATACCAAAAAAACCTGCACAAGACAAGAACTTGTTAACTTGAAATGTCTCAAGAAAATGATTGAATATTGAATATAAATTTGAAAATGTGAATAAAAATATCATGTGTACATGTGTAACATGTATATATAGACACACTCGCACACATCCATTGATGGATTATTTTCATGGATTAGCTCCATTTCGCATCGTTCAACAACTTGATCAATAAATTCAATTTGATCAACATGAGGGTTCATCTGATACCTATGAAGTGCTCATTTTACACATGCCCATGCACTGTTGTGCTCTCCTTTTCCATGACCAGTCTCAAACAAATTCCAACAATGTGTAATGTTTGATTTTTTATGAATACGACACAACCAGTAGAATGATCGTGAATATTTGAACTCACCCACACACCCATCTGACCATATCCAATGTCGATCGAATATGATCCCACATTCTTTCAATGAATCATAAAATTTATCAAAACAATGTTTTACATAATGTCTGTCGTGTGCTCGATCATCACTTATATAAAAATGATATTATTTAATAACATGATGATTTTCATTGGTACTTTCTATGCTATCAAGGATCGGTTGAGCATGTCTTTATAGAACATGGACAAATATAGTGAATTGATCATAATGATAATGTTCACTCTGTATCTATTTTTGTGCAGTGAATGCGTAATTCTCTGGAAAATCAACTACATACAAAATTGTCCCTGGTGGAAACACTTTATAGGATTGTTTGAATTGTAGGTCTTTCCATCGAGCTCTACGTAAACACTTCATTTATTTATAAATTTCTTCTTGAAACTTCTTCAAAAAGTCTATCACATGGATTTTATCTACATTCAAATCAATCCTTTTGGAAATAACATTTGAAGAATGTGGAGCCGTGTTGTTGATATATTCATATCTCTTCCAATTGATTATTATATTAGAAAATGATTTATCATTCATATCAATAGGATAATTTGACTGAAACAAACTTAGATTTCCACAAACATTACATTTCTTTCCACCAACACATTTTTTTTGGTAAAATAATTCATTCCCTTCTCTTTCACATAGAATTTTAGATATAAAAGCACGAAATGTGGAAGAAGGAGGTGAACATTTCCATAAAGTTTTACCAAAATCAAGAAAAGTGTCGTAATATAACTCAAACTCCACATGATCAGGGATGATTTTAAGGATGGAAATTTATTTTAAAATGTAGAAACCTTGGTGAATTTTACTAACCTTTCATATGCCAACTATAAAATGTTTGGTGATATTTTTATAAAATTATTCAAAACACTAAGGATTTTATATAGTTCGTATAACATTTTGGCAATTTTTAACATAAATTTTTTTTATCCTATGGAATTTGGGCAAGTCATTTTTAGAATGACGAATTGTTTTTGGCAAAAACCATGGAAAATTAGCCCATGAGTGAAATTTATCCCCTAAAATCATCCCTGCACATGATAATGACAACAACAAGTGTCACGAACAATGATGGGTCTAAAAAACCATGGTTTTTGTTGCACAAATGTATTGATGGAAATTTTAACTTCTTTGTTGTCTTCTTTGAACTTATTGAACAATTCTATTTGTTACATTGGATATATATGTTTTGGATGTTCTTCATATTATTTTCATGTTATTCTTCATCGCAACACATCCCTTGTATGTGGTGAAACACAATATTTTTTCAACCAACAATTACAGGCCAATTCTTTAACATTTTCTACAAGTCTATCTTTGTAGGGTTGCCTAGAAATCACTGTCCAATAAGAAACTTCATCATTTGCATCTATTTGCAATCAAAATTTTCTATGTTTGTACAATGTTTTTCTTGACGTTCCCATCATTTTTTCCATGTGTCATGTCAAATAATATTTTATATCACTATATGAAACAACTTCTTTTTGTATCACTCTACGTGCAACACTGACATCTTTTTCTCGAGATTTTCCAAAATATTTTAATACACTAGTTATATTGTCAAAGACATTTTGTGTCACCTTGTTATCGGAATAATCGATAGGTGTGGACACTAACTGATCTCCCTAGATCCACCTAGATCTAGAACAAAACACACCAGAACATGACGTTTTCCTTAAGTTTTAGATATTGAATTTACTAACTAAAGCGGGATAGGTGACATACCGTTCAAATGTCACTTCCTCTCGCCATCACCATCCTAGCTCTGTTCCAATGCTCATACAATGATGATATTGTAAAAGAACGCAACCAACCAAAGTGATAGCAATAGCATAAACTCAATATAAACCTATGTATGTGATCAAGGAATCATACAATAAAACACCAACAAGCTTTATAGGAAAGAATCATATTACTGTATCATATTAAATGTGAAAGAGA
>JZKD02S1899494.1:859090-871695 GCA_000966675.3 Picea glauca
TCACTCCAAGAATTATGAGAGCATAGATCTGATAATATTCACAATCTATCTTGACAAAGGCAAATCTCAAATCCACTCCAACCAAGCTAATAATTCCAAGCCAACCAAAGCTAACAAGCTCCAGAACCCCTTCTCCATGAGAGATCCTCTCCTTTTATGAGTTGAAGAGGATAGGGTGAGGAGTTTAGGATGATCCCACTAAATCATGAAAGAGATTAAGATCCAAACCATTCGGATGCCACCTCACCATGGAAGTTTCTCCTTCTAGAAGATTCGAGAAAATGTTTGTTTTTCCCATGTGTAAGCATTCTCGCACACTTCTTATAGTACAACCTGCAATTTTTTTTCACCCTAGCTATGATGCAACCTACGAGAATCAAGCATTCTCACACCCTAATACATAGGCAACCTGTGAAATTCCTTTTTTATAAGGTTTTTACACAGGAAAATGCAACTTCTTTTGTCAGGAAAAGTTCTTCTCCCTTCTCTCTTCAGGAACTCAGGCCACTAACCCCTCTGAAGGAAACATATAGGTTTACATAATTAACGGTCATAGGGATGAAGAAAATAATGTGTAATAGAGAGCCCCCCCAAGTATGAAGTTAGAACAGAGTGATAGTTGAAATACTTTGTCGATTGTCTATAGGGAACAAGGAACGGTCGGTCGAAAACCTGCCAATAAACAAGGAAATACAGTACAATAATATATCATCACTGAGTTAGGCATCCCATACTCATAATACAAATGACTCAAATCATAAATTCCAACATGTGAAGATCCATGTCAAGTAAGACAGGTCATGGCCACCAAACATACACTGTGGATCCATGCCAATATGACTCAAATTTGAACATAGCCACAAAAAATGCACTGTGGATCTATGTGTTAAAGACTCAAATTTGAACATAGCCACCAAAAATACAATGTGGATCTATGCAACAGTACACTGAATATACTCCAATGCAACCTGAATCTATCAGAAAAGATCCAGGGTCTTCATCTCCACCACTCTATAGTATGAATCTAACCATGTGAATACATGTGTTGAAGTCAAACATGTTAGAAACCACTTTATTACCGGTCATTAGTGTATACCATTAAAAAGTGCAAGGGAAATCACCATTAATGTCAATGACTCCCAAGGTACACTAGTACAATCCAACGAATGTGAATAAATGAGCTGAAGTCGAACACTCGGCAGAATCTCCCGATCAGGGGTCAATAATGAAAACCCATTGTCGAAAGCGAGGAAACCTGCCATTGAGGCATGAAAGTTCCAAGGTACCAATTAGTTTCAAATCCTAATTCCTAGATAATGAGTTGAAGTTGACAATAAAAGACTCGTCACATGAGGGACTTAATGTATCTCACATCAATGACACGAAACAAGTAACAAGATTTGATGTAGATCGGAGTAACAAGTGATTTAGGACTGACTTAGGGATGGCCAATGCAATATAAGGCGTAAAGACTGTAGAAATGGCCAATGCAATAGAAGGATTTTCAGGTTGGACATCTTTTTGAACATATTGACGATGCGACAATTGTATTGGAAACACTGACTCAAAAACAGGGATCACAGACCGATTTGTAATCTTATAAAGGAGTATGATCAAGAGACAAGTGGATTTTCCAACCTAGACACAAGGTGAGTGAAAGGGTGTTATGTTCAAAAGCGACTCTTCCACATAATACAAGTTTAGACACAATTCTTTCCCAATTTCCCCCCCACCATTTCTGGTGAGTACCTCTTTATTTTTACACAAGCTTGAGGAGGATAACATATGCTTGTAATGTAAGCTCATCCTTCGGATGAGTCCCTCGGAGTATGTTTAACAAACCCTAGGAAGGAGTGGTTTTGTCCCATTTCAGGTCTTTTGATGTTTATTTAATGAGTCCAAAGAAAGAAAACTCATGGGTTTTTCATGTTTTGAGAGTCTGAAAAACACTTAAAGAGAACTCTCTCAATTCATTTTTCGTAAAGTAGTCCGATGAGACCAAAAAACAGATAAACTATCGCTCAACAGATGTTTTCTTCAAATACTTTAATGAGCGTGAAAAGAACAAGATCGCTCGGCAATCTTTTCATGTTTAGAGAGTCTAAAAATAGCTTAAAGGGAACTCCAGGGGGTTCCTTTTTCGTATAACCTTTACGAGTCTGAAAAAGTGATAAAAGTATACTCGGTTACATTCTCACTTATTTATGAGCATGAGAAGGAACAAATACTAAGTTCGGTAACTTATTCTCATGTATTTACGAGCATGAGAAAGAACAAAGACTAAGCTCGGGATTGTTTTCATTTTTACACAAGCTTAAAAACAAAAAAAACTATGCTTGGGATAGATTTTAATTTTTACACAAGCTTAAAAACTAAACAAAACTATGATTGGACCTGGTTTCATTTTTACACAAGATTGAACCAGAGGAAACTATGCTTGAGGTAGGTGGTTTCATTTTTACACAAGCTTGAACCATAGAAAACTATGCTTGTGACTTCCCAATGCATAACACATGGAAGGTTGGTACTTAGCTCCCAGCTTAAAAAGCTAGCGGCTCTACTTCAACATGAAGTCCAGAGGCTGAAAGTATTACCCCCCAAGCTTCATTTCATCCAACGACAAATGAGAATGAAATGAAGCTTCAAATACTACACGAAGGACTTGACTCAAATAGAGAGGGGGAAAACTATTTCATTTTTTAAATGAGCTTGACATAGAAACAAGAATTATGCTCGTAACCTTTGTTTCATTTTTTAACGAGGTTGCCGCTAAGATGCAGAAACTATCCTCAGAAGTGGTTTCATTTTCTAACGAGCTTGAAATAAAAAAACCATGCTCAAAGACCTCTGTTTCATTTTTTAACGAGGTTGCCTCAGAGACGCAAAAACTATCCTCAGAGTCTCTCTTCTTGATCATGGATTCCAAGAGGACAATGCTCCGGAAGGACACAATGTCAAGGGACAAAACTTGGTCATGGATTCCAAGAGGTCTTCATTTGATGGAAGAAACACACTCTGGAAGGACACCATGTTGAGGGTCGCGATAGAAGTAAAGAGATTAGGCTCTAACAACCCTGTCGAAGAGATGACCATGTCAACTACTGGATCTAAGTCATGAGAAGTTGAAGCCATGGGCGACAATGCCACATAATTGACCCGTGGTGGGGGAGATACCATCTTCATATAAGAACCATTCAAGGAGGCAATCTAGGTGGGGTCAATGAATGGAAGTTGATCAACAGTCACAACCCGTCCATCGTGAGGGAAAGATATCACACGAAAAAGAGTAGACACAATAGCTTTCATGGCATAGACATAATCCCGCCCAAGGAGTAAATAAAAATCCACGGGGTCTTGGACTACCATAACATCAATGAAGACAGTTTTCCCTCCCAAAGTTACAGGAAACTGAGGAAGGGTCCCTAAAGGTTGACTAGTTCTTCTGTTAAAAGCTAACATATTTTGTGTAACCAATGCAAGTGGAGGACAACCCAAAGCTTGCCAAGCAATATAGGAAAAAATACTAACATATGAACCTTCATCTATCAGTGTTTGAGGAATGTCTCAACCACAAAATTTCACTGTAATCTGGAAAGGAATGTAAGAGGGAAGACAAGGTCCAGTTAGGACACCCCAATCAAAATGGATGGCCTCATTAATTGGAGGAGGTTCCATGGGAGAAGGAGGAATAGCCCCCAGCATGGTAGATTCTATATCAATGAGAAAAACATGGGCAGTATCGGGTTTACTCTCTAGCGGGAGAGTAGGATCGACCGATGGAGAGATCAAATCGACCACTTGAGTTTGATTCTCCAAGGAGAGAATGGGGTCAATAGATGGAAATGAATTGACCACTTGGGTGACACTCTCTAATAGGAGAGTGGGATCAACTGACTATGGGATCGGATTGACCACTTTGTCAACTAGTTCAATTAAGGACATGACCATATTGACCACTTGATCAACCAGACGGACTGAGAGGGGAACTAGATTGATCATTCCATCAACTATAGGAGGGTCAAGAGTAAGCTTGCGATAAGCAGCTAGAAGTTGAGGCTGTGAAACAGGCATGTCTTCCAGAAATTTTGAGGCTTCTTCCATATGAGGGAAAAGGTGAGTTAGATGACTACCTTTTCATAACATACACGAGAACTTGACTCTACTTTTCTTCTTCCCAACTGTATCATGACTAGTTGATTGGAGGTCATCAGTATGTTGTTCAGAGGCTGATGACATAGGTTGGCGAGGATGTGTAGACCATACTTCTATAACCTTGGATATACTAGGGCAATCCTTAAGAAGATGGCTACCCTTACAATGCCTGCAAGGGTACTTGGGCTTACGAGTTGTTTGGATGATCTTGACATCATCAACACTCCCACCATGACTAACAATAACTAGTTGTTTTCCAACATGTTTGACAGTGGTTGGATGCTTTGACCCTTGTTTATATTTCTTCTTCTTAATCTTTCTTTTCTTCGTCTTCTTATTCACTGGGTTACTAGCTTTAGAAATTTCACTCGACGAAGAAAATGAAACGGAAGGTGACCTTGAAGCGAAGAAGGAGAAACAAACCTTACTAGTGAATAAGGTGAAGGATCAACATGAGTTTGATGCTCGTGGGGGGAAGTGCTTACGACCAAAGCACTTACTGCATTTGGGACTACTTGAGTGGAAAACAACCACATTGGCAATCCAATCGTGAGACCTGGAAGGATCAAAGTAGCGATATGAGGAGGACCAATGTTTCCATAAGAAGGAAAAATAAAAGGTTCCCCTGGAGTAGGGGTTCCTTCATTGGTCATTTCGGGAACGGATGCCATTAAATAAATATCCAATCTAGAGTCCTCTAAGGAAAACAAACAACACACACTAAAAATCTAGTAAGCAAGCAAGCAAACAAAACCTTCTCACAATGAACTCACTAGTTGGTGATGAAATCCAACATCGTGGGAACAAAGTAAGAAAGGGTTGAGATAGAGTGGGTGGAAAAGTTATGTTGATGACTTGCTTAACGGTCTTACACCTTGGTGCAAGATCCCACACATAATCATGGGTATACCCTCCAAGGAGCCCGAGTGAGTTTGGCCAACGTCGATTCCAGGTACCATGAAGACTTGCCCCTCTATAGTCACCTCGTGTAAAGAACCTAGAGAGATAGGCCACTAAGGTTACCAATTACTACAGTGATGCCCGGGGAAACAGTCGATGGTCCAATCCACGTGAAAGGGAAGGGTATCTAGCCTGAAACCAACTTGAAAGGCTTCCACTCATCATTGTGGGTATACATCTCAAGCGACCCCCATAATACACGTAATCTCTACACCAAGACCAACAAAGCAGGGTGAGTAACTCTGCTAGTCTCAATGGGACCTCATGATTGACCTTTGTGTTAGAAGGGATTCCCAGGACAAAATGTAATAAGTGGATTTAACCACTCCCTAACTCAAGATTCTATGTTTGTTTGCAACTTTGGAAAGTTATCTTTCATACCTATTCCAAAGCCCTACAACTAATCTAATGTAGGTTTGCTACCAGAAAATATAAAAATGTCGAATCAATTTTTATAAGCGCTTTATTTTATGGCTATTGTTACTCAAAAGGAAGATGGCATGGACAATATGGTGTTTTGACCAACTCGAAAATTATGCAAAGATATGAAGATGCAATATTTTCATTTCGATAAAAGCTATGCTTTGAGAAGGAGAAAACATTTATCATTCCCATATGCACGATGTCCCAAAATATATTAAACTCATCAATATCAAGATTCTCAAGAAATGAGAAAAAGGTATTGAACACCAATGCACGATTCATGCCCCCCCCCTATCCATGAGGGGGGAATTTTTTCATAATTTAAGATCAAAAAATGCCAAGAATCATGCAATTTCGCTACTTCAAATGCAAGGATGCCCCCAATCTAATATAAAGCAAGAAATTAAATCTTTTTGTTTCAAAAATTTCACTAAAAGCAATATTGAACTTTCTTAAAACAAAGAAACCCAAACTAAAAGTTCTCTTTTAAAGAAAACTATGCAGAAGAAATTTGATCTTTCCCTAAACAATTCTAAAGAAAACACATTCTTTGTAATTGAAAGACACTCAAAGAAAGAGACTAATACTTCAAAACCAAACAAAGAAAAAGTGGCTAAAAGCAACTCAAAGGATGTCAAGCAAACTGTAAGCAGATCAATATAGGCTCCAAAAGCTCAATTGAGTTGATCAAAGTAAAACTGGGTCATCAAAAGATGACAAGACCCAATCCAAAAGTTTTCACAAACAAGTTTGCAACCTAGCAATAGAGTGCAATGCGAGAATTAGGTATTCTCGCAGGCTAGACATTGGTAGGGTGTGAGAAGTTCTCACCTAATTGAATAGTAGGGTGGGAACATCAATGATTCTCGCAGGCCACTAAAAGGTACAGTTTGAGAATTCCTGTAAAATTTGAGTGAACTTTCAGATCCAAAGAGTCTGGACGGATCTACCACAGACTCAGAGAACATAAAACAAGCAATCAAAGCAAGGGAAACTAAACTAACTAGGAAACAATTTGTTCCCTAGTGGAGTCGCCAATTTTGTTATCAGACTAATCGGTAGGTGCGGACACTAACTAATCTCCCTAGTTCCACCTGGATCTAGAACAAAACACACCATAACATGATGCTTTCCTTAATTTTTAGATATTGAATTTACTAATTAAAGCATGATAGGTGACATACCCTTTAAATGTCACTTCCTCTCGCCATCGCCATCCTAGCTCCATTCCAATTCTCATACAATGATGATCCTGTAAAAGAACACAACCAACCAAAGTGATAGAAATAGAATAAACTCAATATAAACCTATGTATGTGATCAAGGAATCATACAATAAAACACAACAATATTTATAGGAAAAAATCATATTACTGTATCATATTAAATGTGAAAGAGAGATTACAACCATGGCCTTGATGTCATAAGGTCCCTTCCAACTGTCCTTGCTCCCCACACACTTTCACTCCAAGAATTCTGAGAGAATAGATATGATAATATTCACAATCTATCTTGACAAAGGAAAATCTCAAAGCCACTCCAACCAAGCTAATAATTCCAAGCCAACCAAAGATAACAAGCTCCAAAACCCCTTCTCCATGAGAGCTCCTCTCCTTTTATAAGTTGAAGAGGATAAGGTGAGGAGGTTAGGATGATCCCACTAAATCATGAAAGCGAGTAAGATCCAAACCATTCGGATGCCACCTCACCATGGAAGTTTCTCCTTCTAGAATATTCGAGAAAACACTTGTTTTTCCCACGTGTAAGAATTCTTGCACCCTACTTATAGTGCAACCTGTGACCTGTTCGCACCCTAGCTATGATGCAACCTGTGAGAATTAGGAATTCTCGAACCCTAATACATAGGCATTCTGCAAACTTCTTTTTTTATAAGGTTTTCACACAGGAAAATGCAACTTCTTTTCTCAGGAAAAGTTCTTCTCCCTTCTCTCTTCAGGAACTCAGGCCACTAACCCCTCTGAAGGCAAAAGATAGGTTTACATCATTAACGGTCATAGGGATGACGAAAATAATGTGTAACACACCTTTGTATCTTTTTTTGACTTTTGAATAACCAATAATGATGTAGCTTCTTTTAACTTTCTTGACTTTATTAGACAGAGTAAAAGTTGAGCTTGTATTGTTACTGATTCATCTTTGAAAAACGTATTATACATATTCTTAGTTCGATATCCTATATAATGCTTAGCTTCTTTCTTCCCAAATTTGTGAGTATCAACATTTTCTAATATTTCATCATCAATGTTGATATATTCTCCTACATATTTCAATTGAAAGTTTATATTAAAAAAGAAATCGAACATAAATTCACTAAACTATATACAAGTGTTCATCTTGTACTATCTAAATTTATGTACATACCTATAGGTGATTCGTCTTCTACTTCAATTTTGGTTTCAACGTCTTCATCGGGGTTATGAGACAAATCTATTTATGTTTTTTGAAAAACATCAAATCGTAATTACAATCAATTATATTACAAACAATATTTTAAATTCGAATCCTACACTTTTAATATAGACAATATGTGAATGCATACCTGGTTGGACTTCTTGTTGAAAATCTCTATTTACATTATCATCTTTTCTTTATTCAATATTTGCATGTTCTTGTTTATTTCTCCAATAATTCACTTTCCTTTTATCATTATGGTCAGTTTCATCTCAACTGCGATCAAATTTTCTCTTGTGCAAACTTTTGTTTCCCATGATTATAGTTATCCGTAATTTTTTTTAACAAAATCAACATTTCATAATAGTCTAAAAAAAACTTCATTGTGACAAAAGTTGTTAAAAAATAATATCAATAATTTTATGTTCATCAAAGGCTTCGGCTTGAAAAAATGATCAACATTTAGCTTTCAATATATAAATTGTCATTCCAATAAAAACTTCAACAACCATCAGTTACCTTGTTCAACAAAAACAAAAAAGATGAATCGAAACTTTGTTTAGGTGCTCTATAAAACCATGAAACATGCGATGAATTGTGTTAAATGTGTTTAGTCGAAAGCGTATTTATACAATTTGGCACAAAATGAAATGATACAACGTGTATTTATATTGTTTCTGAAAGCGTATTTATACGATCTAGCGCAAAATGAAATTATATGATCTGTCTTTATATTGTTTCCGGACGACATAATTCTCTCACCCATCTTTCGGTCGAAAAAAGGTTTTTCGACCGAAAAGCTAGGAAACCATTTTATTTTAATGGATTCCGTTAGAATTATGTTTTTTGGCCAAAAAATAGTGAGTGGTACTGTTTGTAGGAACCAAAGAATTCCCTCTAGCTTACCTGAACTTTGGAGGTTGCAGACTCCTGTAAATACTCAGAATTTGGTTTCGAAAATGACACCAGCATTTGCAAAATTGAATCTACTTTCAATTCCTATATTTTTTTTCATTTTCATTTTTTTTATCTAATTTTATTTAATTTTTAAAAAAAATCGCTGCATAATATTTCTAGCTAACATTATGATTCAGTGAAATGAAATATCTTTATCTCTAAAAATACATAGTGAAAAATTTAGAAAAAAATATATTCATAATCCTTAAACAGTTCTTTCCAAAAGGGTATTTTTAGATTTTAATTTTTAGTAAAAATTAAGATAGATACAAGGTGGGGGAAAACATGTGTTTAAAATGTGCAACGTTTTCATCTTGGTCAACTTCAAAAAATTCTAGAAATTATAATATTCAACCATTAGACTCAAAATTATAGTCATAATAAAATAGAGTTTCTGTAGATTGTTGCAGTTTATTTCGTTTGTTAAAAAAAAGTTTAATAATAGATACATTATTGGGGGAACAATAAATCATTATCATTCATTTCATTTTTAAGTAACATATTGTTAAACAATTGTTAAATTGACATATCAAATCTCAATAAAAAAAAATTGAAAAATAGTCATTGGAAAGCTAACAAAAATGTTCACAAGTTTTTTTTTTACTACAAAGTGAAACACTAAATAAAAAAAATACTTTTGTATGCTGGAAGTTGAAGAACTTGTGAAAAAATGTATTTTTTTCTCATAAGACAAGAAAAATAGACACCCATCTTTATGAATTTACCGAAATGGTGTTTTACTGTGGTTGGTTGGGGTTAATTTCTTAAAAATTGTAATAAATGTATTAATTTAACATCAATTAATTCCATAAATGATGCAGGAGCATCGCTCACTCATCAAGCGAGCCAACGTGAAGCGGGAGACAGCTGGACAACACTAGCACAAATTTTGAAAACACCTTGATATTGTTGCGCAAACATTAATGTTGGATTTAATGAAGAACACTTTGTATATTGTAATGTACCTTGAGTGGATAGCTCTCGTCCTTTGGTAGATAAGAGGCATTTAATAGATTTAATGCTGGTAGATAGGACTTTAAGTCTAGATTTGATAGTTTAGAGTTCGAGAGGGAAAAACGGATATAGACACCCTCATTGTACATTGTAACATTATTCAGACAATTGAGAATAGGAGCAGGAAGAGGAGAGCATGCAGAGAATTGTATGAAGAACATCCATGTATAGACATTTGAATTAATAGAAAAAAAGCTTTGATACAAATCCATGGTTTGTGTTGTTTCTCTGTGTACATTGTTGTTGTGCTTATGAATGTTTTTCTTCCTGTCATACGTATGCTTTTATATGCTATGTATGTGATTCCTCTGAGAGATTTGAGTCTGAGAGGAAGGAGGAATTAGTTTTGATTGTTTCTCTATTCTGAGCCAGAGAATTCCTGCAAGGAGTGCAGTGAAATTTGTTCACAAGGAGTTCATTGATAGAGGCTTCAAACAGAGATAAATTTTGTCCTAAGTTCCCCGAAACACAATTGAGTAGAAGTGTTGTGCAAGGAGTGCACAAGCCAAGGAGAAAGTCTCAGAGTTGCGACTCTGAGTAAAGTATTGAAAGACTGTTGTTGCAGGAGTGCGTAGAGTCAAGAGACTTCAACACTTAGACAAGGTTGAAGGGTTGTCGTAAGGAGTGTGTGCAAGAAGTTCTCAAAAGGAATTGAGAAGTTGAGAACAAGCTCAGGAGGAGCAGGCCTTTGATATTTTCAAAGGATTGCACAGGGAGAGTTTTGTGCATTGAAGTGTTCGAGCAAGCGTTAAAAGCTCACAGGTAGGTGAACAAGTCTTTGTGAAGGAAGCGCTTGTTTCATTTTATAGGAATCGTCAGGGAGAGGACGGACGACCGAAAATCCTCTGGGGATTCGAGAAGTCCCAAGGATCGTGGGATCTTGCAGAGGCGTAAGGAGATTTCAGCATGAACATATGGAAGTTCTAAGCTCAGGAGGGACAGAGCGTTGATACTAGTCGATCAGGGCCACAGTATTATTTGTAGAGATCACCCATCAGGATCTTGTGAGGAAAGTTCCCAAGACTAGGTAACGGGAGTCACGAGCTTGTGACACGCGATATCTCAGTTGGTTACGTAAGTTGTGTGGGACCATAAGAGTGAGTGGAAGACAGGTGGAATATATCAGGAGGTCTCACGAACTCGGGGTTCACAAGGTGAGGATCCAAGTTTTGGGTACTCCAAGTCACGAAGAAGCGAGAACGGGAAGTCACGAAAAATGCGATAAGGTCGTATCGGAGTTTCATCGCATCGGGACTCGGAAGTTAGAAACCTGAGCGCTTGGTATTGCGAATAGCGAAGTCGCGATAGTGTGAGGTCGCAATAGAGTGGGAGTCCCAACAGGGGGAAGTCAGCATCGACTAAGGCATCGGGTCTCGAGTCTCGGGAATCCGAGGGTGGAGAGCTCGACTACTGAACGCGCAAAATCACGAGGGCCGACCCTCTGAAAGCCCGGAAGGGAGGATAGCACTGAAGAGAACCCGTGGGGTGCAGATTTCCTGATAGGGAAATAGAAGAGCCTTGGAGATCTTTGGGCCGAAAGGAAAAGAAGGTCCTATAGGAGTGGTCGTACTCTGAGGAGTGCGGTTGCGCCAATAAACTGAAACAATAACTTCTTATAAATTCAACACAAACGCATATAAATTTATCAATGAATAACAATTTCATAACAGAATAAAAAAAATTTACCTCTTCCTGATGCTAATTTATCCGTCGACCCGGTTGTCCAACGTGATGCTTTGTTGTTGCCTAATGCGCTGCCCAGCCCTGCCCAAACTGAGTTTCCACCCTGCCATCTAGGACAGCTTCCTAGCTCCAGGATACCATATGGATATCCTGGCCCCTGTGCCCAAAACCTCCAGCAAACTGGTGCCCCCTGTGCCCAAAACCTCCAGCAAACTGGTGCCCCCTGTACTAATCCTTCTCGACTACAGAACTCAACTCTTGTACAAATCCAAGAGAACCCTCCGAAAAACACCCGTAGAATAATAATCCTCACCTTCATAAACCTCCTCCCCTCATATCCCTCCTTCACTGCCCTTTCACCTCATTTATTTACTTACCTACACATTTATTATCTTATCTGATTATTAATGCTCCTTATCCTTATTTATTAATGCTCATTATCCTTATTTCTTAATGCTCCTTATCCCCTCCATATACGTAATCCTTTAATTTAATAATTAAATTTATTATCCCTTTTAAATTTAATACCCATGTCATTGAATGTAGTAGGGATTTAATTAATTAATAAATTAATCAAAATTATAACCATTAATTAATTAATAAATACTTAAATAATATCATTATACCAATCTTTGTTTAGTTATTAACCATGTTAAGACAATTAATCACCTAATTAATTTTTACTTAATAATCCCTAAACATACATTCAACTAGGGTTTTTACATACACCCACCCTTCAGGAAACTTCGTCCCAAAGTTAAGGAATCTTATGGTCAAAGGAAAAGAAACATGGTTCACACATTCATAACAATTAACTGATATTAACAGTAAGTCAAGAAAACTCATACATACTAGGTATATGTACAAGAAATGCATGCGTAGCTAGTACATACAAGTATCGTGCATGTACTAATAATCAAAACTACCATCCTTTAGTAATTTATGTATGCATCCAATCCAGTCAGCAAGACTAGTCTTTTATAAAAGACAACAAACCAATCAAT
>JZKD02S1899494.1:924333-936343 GCA_000966675.3 Picea glauca
TTCCTTGATCACATGTATAGACTAGGTATTGAATACATTAATTTGCTTGTACTTCGATTGGTTTGTACTGTTGCGATTAGACGGCACAAGAGCATCGAAGTGGAGCAAGGAACAATAGATATTTTAGGAGAGCGTTCATAAGGTATGTCCATTATCCATGTCTTTTAGTTCGTTCAATAATCTAGATCTAGGGAAAGAGTAGTATTTTGTCTTGCTTTGTTCTAGATCCAGGTGGATCTAGGGAGATTGGTCTATGTCCGCACTCACGAATTTATCCTGAAACACTAGTAGAAGTTTATTACTTCGTCTAAAAACATTTCAAGAGAAAAAATATCACTTTCACATTCCTTAAATCCCTTCCCCATGTCAGAGATTTAAGGAGAGATACACCGCAAATGAATCTATGTCATTCAAGAGAGAACCCACTTGGGAGGCCTTTGTATATTCCCTTAAGGGTGAGTTCTACAATGTCAGAAACTATGATGAATAGTACATGAGATGGATGAATCTATATAAAAAAAGAGACCAAACTTTGTTAGAGTAAACTAACATATTTCATACCTTGCACTCAAATATAGGTATCAGAGACTCTAAGCGACACTTGGTTGTGAAGTACCACCGTGGTCTTCAAAGGTACATTCAAACAGATATGGATTTCTTGGACATATCCTCACTATGAGTTTCTTATCGATATGCAATCAAATTTGAGAAGAAATTCAAGAAGTAGAGTAAGAGGGAGTTTGGGTTTGAAAATAAGCCACAATAGAAGCATGGAAAAGGAAACCATAAATCACAAAAATAAGGACATATTAAGGAATTCCAACCTCAAGAGAGCCAATCCGAGATGCAGGAAAATAATGGTAATGAGAAGTCTAATAAAGACATCGAAAAGTGGTGTGAGTTCCAAAAAATACCTAGCACAACACTGATGAATGTCACTCAAAATAGTCATTGGTGGTCGATCTCAAAGAAAAATAATCAAAGGTTGAATCAAACTTTGATTCATAGCACAATAAAGGAAAATTGATCATCGATGAAGAACCCACTATGACCATCACAACCACAACAATACAACTAGGAGAACCAAAGGAGCTTGAGAAGTGGGAGCACCTATTCCACTTGCATATGTGGGTAAAGGAGAGCCCATTGCATTTCATTGTTGACAACAAGAGTCCAAAGAACCTAATATCAGCCAAGTTTTTCAATATATTGAATCTCCCAATGATTTCATACCCCCAACCATACACAATTGGATGGTTGAGATAGGGACAAGACATTCATGTCAGCAAATAGTGCCACCTATCCTACAACATCAAGCCCTTCAAGGATGAGGTATTGTGTGATGTTTCCCCACTTTAAGTCTGTGATGTTATTTTAGGAAAACCATATATGTGTAAACATCATGATATCTATGATTCTGATGCAGGAGCATCATCATCATAAAATAATGAGGAAGGTGGAGGACAACTCAACATCCAACGCAGTGCACTAAACTAGTTTGGATTCCAAGGAGAGCATGTCACTTTAAATTTTGAAATCCTTGTAATTAAATATCCCATGAGATCTTGAAGCTAGAGCCATTATATGTGATCCAGGAGATTGTATTTTCTTTTAATGTTTGTAGTATGGTACATATTTTGAGCACTGACACATATCTGGGTTGTAACATTTCATTTATTGTAATAGTCTTAGTGGTAAGATACATTAATTTTGATATGAAACCACTGAGATGGTATGGAGCAAAGGCTCAAGAAACCCCCTCATGTATAAATCAATGTAATCTATGCCCAAATGTTGTTTTTATCCATTGTTAGTTGTTGTAAAAGTTGAAAGAAGCTATTGATAGCTCTGTAAAACCTTGTAAATGTTTGTTGAAGGAATATAGAGGAATAGAGGATTGCCTTCAGATTTCTGAGCTTGCTTGTATTTGAGTAACTGGGTAAATGTTGTGATATTTATATTTTTTTTTTGTGTGTGTGTGCAAGCATATTAATGGATTGCTGAATGAAATCCTTGATGTTTGTTTAAGTTTCAATTGTTTCTCTTCTGAAAACTTGGTGCAAGGAGTGCAGAGTTCCCATGTAAGGAGTCCAGAGGCCGAACCGTTATATGTTCAAAAGCTTAGGAGAGATTGTGTAAGTTTACGTAGAGTGAGCACAAGGAGTGCACCTATACTCATAGGATTATAAAATCTCAAATAGGATATTGGTGAAAAGTGTGCATATAGTCAACACTTTGATAAGTGTTGAAGAATCTTAGAGGATAGATAATGCAAGAGTGTGCATAGCCTATGCAAGGAGTACAGGATGTGAGACTAGTCTAAGTTATAGACTGTAAGGGAAGCATGAGGCGTGTTCCAGAGTCTAATATTATTCAAGTGAAGAATCTTGAGGAAGAGGAAAATCTCTTTGTTTGAAGGTGGACAGATGAGATCTGTTCGAGAGAAGATAGAACTCCCTCACAGTCATTGGATCCAGATAAGAAGAGTGACCATTAAACCCTTGAGTCCTTTGGACTTCACTACTTTGGTATTTTTTTTTTTTGTTGTAAAGGAGGAAAAATTCTTGAAGGCATGAAGCCCTTGAGTGAATCTACATCATAGATCATAGATAGAAGGATGATTCATCGTATCCACAAGTGGTTTGATGATTCTTCACTATGGGAAAAGTTGGTAGTTATTTTCACAAAGTGAAAATTACCCAAAGTCCTGAAGCCCAGAGAAAATCTAGGCCATTCATTATCAGGTACATGTGGATCGTAGATCCCTACTCTTCACCACTTTGACATTCGACGATTCCAAAAACAATGTGTTTTAAAGTCTCAAAACTCCCGAAGCTCGGAGTTCATTAGTAGATTGTAGTCATTAGATATTGGGGAAGCATGGACCATCACTTCTTCAACCTCTAGGAATTCAGCAGTTTGGTGTTTGGAGGTTTTGAATAGTTGTGCTGGCTAACCTTTTGAAGCCCAATGTTCTTAAGCGCTAGTACGGGAATTTACCAATTTAGCGTTTGAAAGATTTGGAAGTTGTTATGGTTAGAAATCTCAAATCCCGAAGTGCTGAAGCGCCAGTCTGGGAATTTTCCAATTTGGCGTTCAAAGGTTTTGGAAGGTGTTGAGGGAATAACTCTTGAATCTCGAAGCTCTGGAGTGATAAATTTTTCTCTTTTGAAATTTTAATCCCTAAGTTTTATCCCAAGGTCACGTGAAGACTTTGATGGAGTAAGGAGACCCTTGCGAACATGATTTTTCACATAGGTAAGGAAGGAATTACTAGTAGTAAAGGATTCTGAGGGTTCTGTGCGGACCTAAGAGCCATTATGGCTCCTTTGTAAATCAATCCTATACCAGGAGCTCACACGAGCCCCCAAAGGATGGGAGGGGAATTGCATCAAGTGGTATCCAAGCTTGATTTTTATCATATCCTGAGTGGAATTTTTTTGTCTGATACCATCAAGTGGTATCAGAGCTAGAATAATCTCTATGAAAAGGAAAATTTAAAATCATTCCACCAAGGAGACGTAGGGAGAGACCTATGGTAAATGTAACCATGGAGGAATAAATGAGAAAAAATCATATGAGGTTAGACACCATGGAAACAACAAAAAAGAGAGCACCATAGGGTGGTGATGTCATCGAAGATGAAAGTGAAGGTGTAGAATAAGAAGAAGAATTTGTAGGAGAACAAGTAGCCAAGGAACGATTGCTAAGAGTTGTTGCCAAGATGGGATCCATAGAAAAAATGGAAGTCCCAATGTCTGAAGTTAATTTGGATGTGGAAGAACTGCTTGATTGGATAAGCTATTTTGACAAGTACTTTGACTATGAAGAGAATGATGATGAGAAGAAGGTAAAGCATGTAGTGACCAGATTTAAGGGACATGCAACTTTATGGTGGGACGAGTTACAAGATGACAAAAGGAGGAAAGGTAAGTCCAATATTAAGAAGTGGGGTAGAATGGTTGCTAAGATCAAGGCTAAATTCATACCCAAGGATTATCAGTTGAATCTGTTCATAAGGTTGGAGAATATGAGACAAAAAGGTGTGTCGGTGAAGGAGTATACTGAAGAGTTTTATAAGTTGAATATAAGAGCAGGACATAGGGAGAATTATGAAGATAAAGTTGCTAGGTATATAAATGGATTGATATATGAAATCCATGATGTGATTAGTTTGATGACAATGAGGACCATAGAATATGCTTATCATCCAACCCTGAAGGTAGCATAAAAACTAAAAATAAAGAAAAGTCAGAGGAGCAGGGGAAAGAATCCTCATAGGAAAAGGAACCACCAGAGAGAAGTTTCAGGAATCTAAGGAATATTCTAGATAATTTAACATATAGACAGAGAGAGGAGGAAGTTCTAGAGAAGAATACTCTAGAGGGAGGAATACTTTTCACAGAGGTAGAGGAAGAGGAAGAGGAGGAGAAGTGAAGTGTTATGCTTGTGGGAAACCATCGCACATGTCTTGGAAATGTCTTGAAAGGAAGAATGTCGGAGTTAAGGATTCTCACATTTCAGAGGCACAACAAAGGAATGTGGAGACAAAGATGAAATCATTGGAACCTGAATAAGGAATATCCCTCATGATGAGGAAATCTCTTGTAAATCCATATAAATAGGTAAGAGAACCATTTCAGAGAAACAACATGTTCATAATTGCTTGCAAAACTAGAGACATTGTATGTAAGGTGAGAATAGAAAGAGGGAGCACAAACAACTTGTATGATAAATTTAGAGATGAAAATACATCCAAGTCCATACATGGTGTCATGGTTGTAGAAAGGACATCAATTCATGGTAAGTCAAAAATGTAAGGTTGAGTTTAAAATAGGTGGTTATAGGGATGAATTTTTATGTGATTTCATACCCATGGATGTTTGTCATGTTCTGTTTAGGAGACCATGAAAATATGAAAGGAATTTCATACATGATGGGAGGAATAATGCTTATACCCTTGAGAAAAATGGGTGTAAGTATATGTTTTCTCCAATAGAGGATAATGGAGTTAAAGAGGAGGCTAGTTTGAGTATACTTCTCATGAGTTGGAAGGAATTCTTGGAGGAAGAATAAGATCCCTAGTGTTGTAGTTTGAGGATAGGAGATATCATTATATCTCTTGAAATAAGTTTCACGAGTGCTCATACTTGTGAGTAAATGATGTAGGAGGCATCTGAGGAAGAGGCCAAGGGGCTAAAGGTTTTTAAAATAACAATTTGTGTGCAATGGAAGGTGCAATAGAAGGATGGTCATTAGAGACTGTCAAAGAAAAGGATAGTGAACAAAAGACAATTTTTTTGAAAAAATAAAATAAATAAGAAGAGGCCCACATGATAGTGATCCAAAGAGATATTCAAGAGGAGCATTCAGGTTCTACACTCACTCAATGGGAGAGAAACTTGAATATGTTGGAGGATTGGTTAGACAATTCATAGACAGAGGAAGACTAATAGAAGGAGATAGTCATACAAAGTGGAGAATAGTTATAGAATGAGGATAAAGTGGATGGAGATGGACTTATTCCATCTCGAGGAGGTGAAAAAGGAATAGAGGAACTGGTAGAAAGAAATTTGTCAGAGGAGATGGCTGAGCAACAACTCAATAATATTTCTGCATAATTGGAGTATGTAATGGAGTGGAAATCCAATGCCACGGGATATGAAATCAACATTGGAGATCAGGACGATATTCCATTTGATATGTGTGAAGAATTGGAAGCCCTGGGAGAAGGATAAATAACCCAGAGGATGCTCTTCCAACAAGTCAAGTTGGAATTTTATGAAGAGGAGGAGATGTAGTAGATAAGACTATAGGAGAGGATCCATCCCATGGACAATACGAAAAAAGAGATTGCAAAGATAAGGAGGTGGATGATAAAGTTAGAAGAGGAGACGGTAAAAAATAGGTGAAAGATGAAAATAATAGATTGCATTGGAACAATGAATAGATCACTACAACATAAAATTTGGAAACCTGGAGAAAAATTTGCAGCAACAGCAGGACATAAACAATAGCAAGGCAGAGGAATAGACAGACAAATCCATAATGTAGTTTGGGATATAGAAGGATATCAAGAACAGTAGTAGAGGAGGCATGAGACAGAGCTCATGATTTTGTCAGCATAGGAGTATGATGCAGGAGCATCATCATCGTCAATTAATGAGGTAGGTGGAAGATGACTCAACATCTAGCGCATCACACTAAACTGGTTTTGATTCCAAGGAGGGCATGTGACTTTAAATTTTGAAATCCTTGTAATTAAATATCCCATGAGATGTTGAAGCTAGAGCCATTGTATGTTCTCTGGGACATTCTATTTTATTTTAATGTTTGTATGATTGTACATATTTTGAGCACCGACTCATATCTGGGTTGTAACATTTCATTTATTGTAATAATCTTAGTGGTAGGATGCTTTAATTGTGATATGAAAGCACTAAGATGGTCTGGAGGGAAGGCTCGAGAATCCACCTCATGTATAAATCAATGTAATATATGCCTAAATTCTGTTTTTTTTCCATTTTTAGTTGTTGTAAAAGTTGAAAGAAGCTATTGAGAGATGTGGAAAACCTTGTAAATTTGTGTTGAAGGAATATAGAAGAAAAAAGGATTCCCTTTAGATTTTTGAGCTTTCTTGTCTCTGAGTAACTCGGTAAATGATGTGATATTTATATTTGTTTTTTATGTGTTTGAATGCATCTTAATGGCTTGTTGAATGAACCCTTTATATTTGATTAAGTTTAAATTGTTTCTCTTCTAAAAAATCAGTGCAAGGAGTGCACAGTTCCCATGCAAGGAGTGTGGAGGATGAACTATTATAGGTTCAAAATCTCAGGAGATATTGCATAAGTTTACACAGAGAAATTGCAAGGAGTGTGCCTATACTCATAGGAGTATAAAATCTCAGAGAGTAGATCGGTGAAAAGTGTGCACAGAGTCAACACGTTGTTATGTGTTGAAGAATCTTAGAGGAGAGATAGAGCAAGAGTGCACATAGCCTATGCAAGGAGTGAAGGAGGTGAGAACAATCTAAGTGTTAGACTGTAAGGGAAGCGAAATGTGTGGTCCAGAGTCTAAGATTCTTCTAGTGAAGAATCTTTAGGAAGAGGAAAATCTCTTTGTTTCAAGGTGGACAAATGAGATCTATTTGGGAGAATATATAACTCCCTCATAGTCGTTCGATCGAGGTAATAAGCATGAGCGTAAAACCATTGAGTCCTTTAGAATTCACTGCTTCGGTAGTTTTCATGTGTTTTTTGTAAAGGAGGAAAAATTCTTGAAGTCCAAAAACTCTGGAGTGAATCTACACCATATATCACAAGGAGAAGCACGAGCCGTCAAATCCCCAAGTGGTTCAACAATTCTACACTCCAAAAAAATTTGATAGTTTTTTGCGCAATGTGAAAATTATCTGAAGTCCCAAAGCCCATAGAAAATCCAGGCCGTTCATTATAGGGGACACGTGGAGCATGGATCCCTACCCTTCGCCACTTCGATATTCGACGATTCAAGAAACAATGTGTGTTGAAGTCTCGGAACTTCTAAAGCCTAGAGTTCCGAAGTAGATCATAGTCATTGGCTATTGGGGAAGCATGGACCATCACTCCTTAAACCTATGGGGATTTTCCTGTTCAACGTTTGAAGGGTTTTAATAGTTGTGTTGGATGATATTTTGAATCCAACAACCTTTAAGGATTTTAATGGTTTTACTCGTCCAACAACCTTTTGGTAGATTATGCATTTATGACATAATGCATGAGCATCTTTGAACAATGTGGGAAAATAGTACCCAACCCTTAATACCTTGTGAGCAATGGTGTTTCATCCGAAATTCCCACCAACTTCACCTACATGAAGTTTAGATAATACTTTCTCTGCTTCATCTCTTTCCAAACAACACATGAGAAAACTATCAAAATTCTTACGAAATAATACGTCATTTACCAATTGGAAAGGTGCAGATTTTAGTCTTAATTCTCTTCTCTTTTTGGATCGATATGGCGAGGAGAAGAACCATGTGTTAAATAAAACTTAATATAATCAAACCAATAATTCACAACAACTTTTGTACAATAGATATGATTTTCATTATGTTGATTTACAGTTGGGGCATTGATTTGACTCTACTGTTCTTCAATTGAATCAGCCACTGGTTTGCATAGGCCTTGAACTCTGACAATTTGTGTAGGGGATATTTAGAGTTCATAATCTTTTAACGATGTCATCCATTTTTCTGATTTTTTACCCAATTCATTTTTTACTAACAAGTTTCTAACATCAGGATAAGGTACAATGACTTTAGTTCTGGATTTCAGCAAATATGATCGGAACTATTTCACTGCTTTGAAAACTGCATAAGCCTGTTGATCTATAGCTGGGTAGTTAAGATATTCTCCTTTGAAATATGAGCTCGTGAAGGAAATGGGGATTTCATTGATTTCAACATTCTTTTGGTTCAACACAACAACATAATATCGGTCATAAGTGAAAGTGGAAAGAGTGAAATCTTGTGAGAAATCAAGACTCATCAAGGAAGGGGCTTCCACTATGGATTTTTTTATGGAATCAAAGGCTTGATTTTCCTGTGGTCCCCAAAGATATTGAATATCATTTTTAATTAAATTCTGCAATGGCCTTACCATTTGTGAGAAACTTGGGACAAACCTTCTGACAAAATTAATTTGGCCTAAAAAGGATTGCATAGATTTTTTGGAGGAGGGGGGAGGAAGTTTGGCAATGGCTTGAGTTATTTCAAGATCGATGATCATCCTGCCACTGGATACCATAAACCCAAGAAGTTTTCCTTGCTCCACTGCAAATATTGACTTCTTATGTTTGATATATATGTCGTACTTGCGACATTGTTCTAGGACAACCCCAAGGTGAGACACGTGATCTTTCTTGTTTTTGGAGAAAATAGTAATGTCATCAAGATAGACCACTACAGATTGATTTATGTGACCGCGAAAATCAATATCCATTTCTCTCTAGAAAGTGGCCCCAAAATTTATAATCCCAAAAGGCATTTTCCTGTAGGCATACATGCCCCTTGGGGTACGAAAAGTGGTTTTTAACTAGTCTATTGGAGACATGAGGACCTAGTTGTATCCTGAAATACCATCTAGCAGTGATAGTCTTTCGGAACCAGATACCTGCTGAAGAATTTGTTCCATTGGAGGAACAGGATAATTATATTTATCAAACACTCGATTTAGGTTACGAAAATTGACACAGAGTTATATTTTTCCACTTTTCTTCCTTACAGGAACTAGGTTGGACACCCATTGTGTGTGTCTCACTAGGAATATTATCTTTTCATTTAATAATTTGTTCAATTCTTTCTTGACAGTGGCTTCCAATTTGGGGTGCATCTTTCTTAATTTTTGCTGAAAAGGCTAAGTTTGCGGTTTCATGGGGATGATATGTTGTATTATATTATGATCAAAATTTTTTAAATCATCATATGTCTAGGAAAAGAAATCCTTGAATTCTTTAAATAGTTTTATAAAAGTGGATTGTTCTTTCTCAGAGCATCCCGTTCCCAAATTGATATTTTGAGGATTATCCTTAGTCCCTATATTTGTCGTTTCGTAAGTCAAGGAAGAACTGTTCATTTTACAATTAACTGATCCTCTAAATTTATCATGCAAATCATAGAACTTTTCTAGTCTTACAACAGATCTGAGAATAGAGTTTACTAGATCAAACATCGATTCAGGAGATATAGGGTTCAATATTACCGTGAAGTTACAAATATTTTCATCGTGAGTGCCTTCATCGATAATTGCACCTTGGAAAGTGTCCTCCATATGCAAGAAGCTGATGATCTGTTGGTCATCATCAAACACTTTACAATTGGTGATGTTTGGAATTGATGGCCTGAACAATAATTCAATCAAAAATGCATTTGGAGAAATACCTTCTAGAGGAAAAAGTTTGGAAGAGACATTAGCAAATAAATCAACAACAAAGCCCTAACTACCATCCCTTTTGGAAACACCTGCGAAGTAGATGAAGTCTCACCCAAGGTAAATGTAGGGGTGGTTGCAAGACTCATGTGTATGTAACCTTAGATGGGACATGGATCTTTGATTATCTCTCTTACAACACACTTAGCATCAGTTATTCCTTAACACGCATTCATTAATATACTTCATAGAAGGCACAGAGAATTGCAACGAATACTTATACTAAGAATGATTCAGTACTTATCCGCATAATTATAGGTTATATTCAACAAATCAAGCACTAAGCATCTCATATATCAGATCTAATGTTCATTCATTCATCAACAACATAGAGCATAACTAGGTCTACTTAATCACATCAAGCACTTAACCAAGAAAGAGATAAATACATAAGAGTGAAGCACAAAACACTATACACACAGTTACCGTGGTTCACCCCCACCCCAGGGCTACATCCACAAAGCCTTCTTTATATTATCTCAGTAAAGAAGTTATATCATAGAGCTCTAATGACCCTTACTTTGCATAGGAAAGAATATCTGCATAGCTCTCTATATACTTCTTCCTTTCTCTTCAGCATCAGACTATAACAACCTGCACTTAGCTCTTCGATCTCATGCATAGAGCACTTTAAGATACATTCGATCAACCAGATCCAATTACTATCATTAACCTTTCATTCATACATCACATAGATGTACTACATTACTATCTCCCCTTTTATCTTACTATCTACATTGCCTATTTATAGATTACAAAATGGGCCTAATCGTGGGTAAACCCACGGGCTGACATCCCTTTCCTGTTTTATCAACCCAAAACCCTAAAATGGACCCCAAAATAGGTCTTTCTTCCTTATTTTCTTCTTCGTGTTTGTAAGATACCAGATATATAAAATATGCAGAACATAAATAAAATGCTAGAAATGGAAGAATAACAGTAAAATATCCAGCATAATCTTCACAATACATAGAAATGATATACGAAATAGCAATAGAAATAACACTTTGATTCAGAAAGCAATGTTCACAGGCCTCTTCGAGGGGGCAACCTCCAGTCGAGCAGTGCTCTGTTACAATAATCTCCAAGCTAGGGTTCTCATACCCTCGACCCTTATTTATACTAGATATGTCTATTAAGAGAAGCATCTAGAAGAAGATCCTTCTAGAGGCGGAAGCTTCTATTAGGTCTTCTTACATATTCCTTATTCTATTTTATTGAAAGGCCTTATTAATATAGACCTTTATTACATCCGAATACATTGATCTACCTATGTGCGGGTTAGGACCTTAACATGTCTGCCCCCTTAAAAACAACCTTGTCCTCAAGGCTTGAGATGTGGAAACTACTGTAGAATGGTAATTGGTTCCCAAGTGGCATCTGATGGAGTCATATCTTTCCACTATACTAGCACTTCCTTGATGGTTCTCTGACACAGGCGATGCTCATGTTGGTCCAAAACTGCTTCTAGTTGTAGCCAAATGGATCCCTCTTCAGCTAACTCTGGAAGGTTGGTTTGAATTTGGCACCTGGTTCCAATCACCTTCTTCAAGCATGAAATATGAAAAAAAGGATGTAGCTTTGACTGATTGGGCAGAGCTAACTAATATGTGACTTGTTCCACACACTTGAGAACTGTGTAAGGGCCATAAAATTTGGGTGCTAGCTTCTGACAATGCTCGGCCTTCAGGGAAGTTTTCTTATATGGTTGTAGTCTCGGAAACACCTAATCCCCTTCTACAAATTGTCATTCAGAGCGACCTTCATCTGCTTGTTGCTTCATTCTATTATGTGCCATGACCAAGTTCTCTTTAAGGGTACGAAGGATATCCTCTCAGACTGTAAGTGTTTGGTCAACCGCCTAGACCTTCGAGGTACCTGGTAAGTATGAGAGAACTGAAGGTGGTTTCTGTCCATATACTGTTTCAAAAGGAGTCATGCGATTGGTTGTATGGTATGTAGTGTTGTACCACCATTCGGCGAGGGGTAACCATTGAGCCCACTGGTGTTGTTTTTCAGAGGCAAAGCACCTCAGATAT